>DVZN01000118.1:0-17061 GCA_018237365.1 Caria ino melicerta
AACACAACGTTACTTAACTATTTAAAATTCAGACTTAATCTGACAAATCAGTTGTTATGACCTATATGAATCACACAGATAAAATTAAGCAACTTGACCAGCAGAAGTAACTCCTCTCAGGCTCTTATTATCCGTAGGTTCTATAGTAATGCTGTTAAGTGAAGATATTGGCCGCTGTGACTTTTTCAAATTGCTATTTTCCCATTGTATAAATCTTTGTATTTGATCGTCATAATGATTCAGTTTATATTTCAGCTCAATGAGTGACCCTTCTCTGTCTAGTGATAGATTTACAGTCTTCTGAACACCTAGAGATGTCACTCTCATATTTTCCAAATTTCTTCTTTTAGGTGATATACACTGACCCTTCACTGAGCCTGATAAAGTACAATCTTGCAACTCTGAGACTTGCTGCTGATTATCCATTTTTCTCCTTTTAGTTTTTGTACTCTCTGTGTCTAGAAAACTTTTGTTTTCTAGCAGTAATTCTTCACTTGATACTGAAGAAGAACTTTCGCTATTTTTTTCTACATAAAGCTCTTTTAAAATTGAGACACCCTTAGCATTCAAATCAGATTTTTCAAATTGTAAGAGCGATTCTCTTTTTTCTATCTCATTTCTTAAATATGTTAACTTGTCTTCACCTTCAGTAAATAATTCTTGTATAGCATTTACAGTTCCTAAAGTGTCAGGATGATTTACTCCTATCACTTTCTCCTGTAATTCTTGCAATTGTTGGAGTTCTTGTAATGCTTTTTCCTTATCCCCTAAGCAGCTATGTAAAACAGCTATATAAAACTTCACAGATAGTACGTTAGGATGATTATCTAAAAATCCATAATTTTTTTGTAGCTTCAGTACTTCCTCAAAATATCGCAATGTTTTTTCTCTTAATTCCCTCTGAATGACTTTTTCTACTTCTATTTCAACAAAATAAGGAGCAGGTTGTAAGTACTGACTACCTTCTTGATTTATTAGAACATCTTGTAGATTCCTAAATAAAGCTTGTATACTCAATTCACGAGGTAAATCCTCTTTATGTGATAACTCTCCTTCATTTATAGTTACTTTTTTTCTTTCTTGAACCATAAAGAAATATGCTAGGGCATAGATATATTTTGTATCTAAATTATAAAGTTCATATATCTCGGAAGGATAAAGATAAGGATCATCATCGGAGTAAAAATCACCTAGTTTAAGGAAAATTTCATCTCTCAGTCGTCTTACATAGTACAAAGTTGTAAATGCATCAGTATATCTTTTTTGCATCACAAATACTTCAGCTATAATAACTGCTATATCTAGATGTTCTTCCATAAGTTCCATGATGTCTTCTCCATATAAACTATTGACTATAAAGTTATTGTATTTAACGTATGACAATGCTTCTTTATAATTTTTTTGTTTGAGATAAGTAGAAAGTATTTTTTTATCCAAAGTAAGAGAAGGAAATGTATCATTTACCTTCTCGAGTTTTTTTAAATCCAGAAAGATTTTTAACGCTCTATCATATAGTCCCAAACCAGCTTGCGCGCAGGCAAACTCATATTTAATTAATCTTGAATATCTATCATCTACAGCAAGTAATTGATATAATTGTGACGTGAGATTGATAACTTTTTTATACTCATGTAACTCATTTAAGCTACTCAAAACTAAACAAGGAAAATTCTTATTTTCTTCTATTAGATAGTCATATTTTTGACTATGATCAAACAAGGATAAGAGATGAACTACATCTAAAAATCCTCCTTCAGCTTCAGATACCAGTTCTATGACACAACTTAATATGTGTTTTTCCTCATCTATGCTAAGCCATGAACGCACTACTTTTTTGACCGATTCATGCATAATGTAAACCTTGTATTTATCTGATCCTTCTACATAAATTATGGAATACTGCTCTAGCAATTCGAAAATGGAGTATAGTCCATCCTCATATCTAATCCAGGTAAGAAATAAACTGGGATCAATTGCACTATGATCAAAATAAGCCATAATACTTAAAATTTTTAGAATTTTCTCTCCAGAACTCATCTTTTCTATTGTTTCCATCGAGATTAGTAATGTTATTTGCAATATTCTATCGTATTCATTTTGTCCAGTGTTTCGTGGAAATTTCTGATTAAACCTTTCGTATTCTATTAAATATTCAAAAATTCCAAATGCTTCGCTCAAAGAGCTTGATCCTTTGTTTTTAATACATGCTGCTGCTAGATTTATAGCCAATGGAAAACATTTTAGTTTTCTTATGAGCGCTTTTATTTGTTCATCTTGCGATCTATCTGCCATCTCTAAAATTATTTTGACAAGTTGTACAGCTTCTTTTTCTTCAAGACTATCTAAAGATACTTCTGCTATATCTTGATAATCTTGATCAGAAGAAGTAAACAGGCAATCAAAACCACCTCTTTGACCTCTGATCTTTAAAATCCTCTCTAGATCTTCTTTTTTAACTCCCTGAAAAAGGAATAGGCATTTTTTCTTTTCTTTATTTCCTACTCCTCCTTCCATAAACATGGCTAACCTATCTCGGGTAAAGGAAGCAAAAGAACTTTCTATGGATAATATATCTTGAGTACTCACCTCATAGGCATGAAGATAAGCTCCTTTGTTTTCTTCAACAAACTTTCTAGCTAATTGAGTTTTACCAATACCAGATGGACCTACTATTACTACCGCTCCCCCCTGCAATTTTGTATATATCTCATCTATTTGTTCTTGCCTTCCAGTGAATTCTTCTACTGGATCACATACATCCTGAAAATTCATTTTACCAAATAGAAATCCTAATTTTTTTACATTTGATAATCTTTTTATACTAGACCGAAAACTCCTAGATCTTGCTGCATTATCATGCTCTGATTCAAGTAGGTTGCTATAGTCTTGAGCGACTGTTTCAGCATGCTTTACAAATGCTTCTTTTACTTTTAGATAATAAGATAAATTTGGAATTGTTTTTAAATTGTTTTCCATCGAATATATAACATCACTATTTTTTCCAGCCCTTTCTATTATCTTTTTGCCTTTCCTTATTCCTTCTCCTTCAACTAAGTATCTCATATTCATATCTAAACTTTGTTTGCATCCTTGACAGAAAAGTAAGATATACTCGCTTAAAACGCTTACCTCTTGTTCAATATGAGATTTAATTTTTACTATAAGATCCTCAATTACCTTTTTGCTTGGCATTTGGATTTCTTTATTGACAATATAAAATACCTGCTCCACTTTAGCCTTAAACTCTTGTATATTTAAGGCATCTAAAGTATACACATAATTTTCAAGTTCTACGTTTGTAGTTTCTACTCTAATATATCTTGTCTCATATGTTCTTTTCGACTTTTCACCCATAAGGGAACGGCGATAACCATACTGACTAGATTTATCTTCACTTCTTTTTCTATAATATATAAAAGAGCCTTCACTTCCTTCTGCAATTCCGATATTTTCATATAAATCTTTAAGGTTATAACTTATTTCTCCATACTGCGCAGACACCTCTTGCAAATATGTATTGAGAACAAGGGTTTCAGCTATCCCTAGCTTGCTCAAATCTCCCTTGTATTCTTTCTGAATATAATATTCGATGATCTTATCTACAATGTCATCTGCTATCTTTGAAACATGATCAAAGCCTATTTTCTCAAACTGCATTTCAAAACTTTGAAAAATATTGCATCCAGCATCTACTAATATTTTTCTAAAGCCCAGTTTATATTTATTAAATGTTTCTATTAAGTCTGATAGATTAATAAAATTTTTTGTCGCTTTTATTACATTACCTGTTCTCAAAGATGCCCTCATACCAAACATTGCCAAGTCATCTGTATGTATTGAACATCCAAAAATACTCCGCACAGATCTATTAGTGTTCATTCCATCAAAAAATATTCTGTTCCCCTCTCTCAGCATACTCGCAAGCACATCATATATAATGATCCTCGTTTCAAATGATTGAATGAAACTCAGAACAAACTTCATCAAATTTGAATACTCTACTTGATAAAATTGATAATGATTACCTCCTTTGTAGGATAAGTGTATTTTATTACAGTATTTTTTCTCTTCATTGTATATAAGATCTTTTGAATCTTTCTGAGACACTATTATCGCTGTATTTAGTAGATCAGACATTGAATTTATTTCATGCTTTCCACCCCAAACTCCAGTAAGTTCCATGCACTTTAAGTATGTGTCAAATACAAATTCTTGAACTTGATTACGTTTTTTTATCTTATTAAGTTCAGTACAAATTTCCTTTACTGCATTTTCGTCAAAAAAATTGGGTTGGAGTTTACTAATATCAATATTATACTGCTTAATTTTTTCAGCACCGAATTCATGTTCAAACTCTTTTTTAAAGGTACCTCCTGTAAAATAACTTCCACTGTGACTCTCAAAAAGATCCATAATTTCAACCTTATTTTCAAATCTTCTTTGGCTGAAACATATTGCATCAGCAACCTCACAACGAAATGTCTTCGTTACTAATTGCTTCATTACACTATCTTCATAAATATTTGCATTACTTTGCATTAGCCTTTGAATTGAATGTACATCATGGTCGCTCGCAAATAATTCTTTAAACCTTTCATGGAAGGCGTAATCATCAAATTTTACGGGAGCTAAGTAAGCTAAAGCAACAGACCAAAATAAGCAGCTGCCATCTCCCGGTACATCAACTTCTTCATATGAAATAAGTGGTTGCAGTATCTTAGCGATATCTTTTCTGTTATTATCTTTAGCAATATCTATAGGAGTCTTTCCCTCTCCATCTAAAACATCAACTTGCGCTCCTATCTTTAGCAAAAATCTGACAATTGTTAACTCTCCCAGGCAAACAGCAATATGCAGCGGTGTATCACTGCATTGATTCACTCGAAAATTAACGTTTAGACTCGGATATACCTTAAAAAAACTTTTCAGCTTTTCAAGCTTTCTATCTTCTAGAATACTAGAATCCTCTATAATATTAGTAAACTCTCTTATTAATAGTGTCTCGCTCAAGATTGGCTCAAAATGGAAACCTCCTTTATTTATTATATGTATAGTATTTTTTTCATTATAATCTGTACTTACAGGTTTGGATGTTAACTCATCAATAAGATACCCTGACCATCCACATATATGAAGATCTTCAATAACATGCAGCTTAATATTATATTCATTACAAATCATACTTCCCTCAATTTCAGGCCTACCCCATATAGGAATCTGCAACGTACTTCCATACTTTAAATCAGTTAACAATAAAAACACGTCTTTATTGTCCCTCTGCATTTTTTCTATATCTTCAATACTGTATTCTATACCAATCAAATAAGTCTTCCATAATTCATCATCATTAATACCAGGCTCTGGGAGTATTACTGTAGAATCTTCACGGTTTCTAGCATCTGCTATAATCTTTTCTTTCATTTCTTGACTAATTAAAGCTTGCTTCCTACAAACTTCTCTCAAAGATTTCACAGTAAAGTTTGTTCCAGGATTTAATTGCTTAAGTCCCTGTGCAACTGCATCAAAGAAACAATCTCCTCCTCCAATTGCTTTTCCTATTGTAAAACCTTCTGGCAGCTTTAATATTTGCTGACTGCTAGATAGTAGTGTGTCTTCTTTTTGCATTCTTATTAACCTAGATTGATTATCTATTACTTGTTCCTTTGTATTTTCTTTACCTAACATAAAGCCCCCTATATTTTAATATTCATATTTTGATGATTTTGTCGTAAACCTCTTTTCTAAAGATTGGTTTCAACATTTGATTCTTATACAGCTGTACCAAAACAATTTGCTGTAGAAACCTTAAGTTAATTTCAAGTAACTTTGATTGCTGAGTAACAGTGTGCTTTTCTTTTGATTTCTTACTAAACTAGATATATTCTTAAAAAAGCCAGGATTGCTTTCTGAATGATGTACATAATACAATGCATCTGACTCAATACCCCATGTATTTATTATGTTAAACTCGACTATAGCTAAAGAAATCTAGCAGAACAAGAACTTTTTTCATGTTTTAATATTTTTTTAAAACTAAAGCCAGTGCTTGTAAAAACACGTCTATTCTTTTACTACAATGTACTTTTTCTATTTCTAAATACTAATTTAACAAAAACTAAAACAATTTCACATATCACTACAACCATTTCCAGCAACCAATACTGCTACCCGTGAGAAGACTTTTCTTTGGGATGGATTGGTCTACCAAACGATACATACGAACTTTTCTAGATAATAATTTCATTATACGCTGAAATCAGCTATATTGGCTCACTTTTACTAAACCTACGTACGAACTGTTTTGCCTAAGCTTATGAAAATAATTTAAACCTTCTATTTTTATAACCTTATTTCTATGCGGCTTGTTCTCGCAAATATACGACCTTTTTTGCAATTTTAGAAAGAGTCAATAATTCAAATTTTTGCAGCACTAAAATAGACGTTTCTTTAGTTACAACAAGGTCTATTTTTTCGTAAATAAAAATGTTTTATAATAATTAATTATTAGAATGAAAATATCATACTTGGCTCTCAAGAAATTTCCTGTTGTGCAGTGGTAAGGTTTGGAGAAAAAGATTGACTTGGCAACGATAATTTACTAGACTAAAGTTTATATTAAAATACAAAATGGGGTTGCGGGTATGGAATCTGGTTTGGATCACAATTACAATAAAATACTTGATATATTAAAAGGTGCTATTAAAGGCGACGATAATCAAGTTAAAGCAAGAAAACACCTTAGAGTAGAAAGATGGTTGAGGGCTTATATTCAATTAATTGAAGATTTTGATGAGGAAAAACTAATTTTTTTTTCTGATATATTCTCTGATAATTCTTGTTGGGATGGAATAAAATTAAAGAATAAAGCTGTTGGTGAAAGGCTAACTGAAGAAAAAAATAAAAATGGAAAAGAAAATCCGCTTGATCTTGCAGATAGATATTACTTGGCATGTAAATATTGTCTAGAAGATAAGATTCCTGGATTATTTGAACAAGTATTTATGAGATTTAAGAGAAGTGCCTTTGAAGAAGATGGATCTGATGATGATCTGAGAAGAGAATTATTGGAAAATATCGAAGAAACTAGCCCTATAGAAGCTTTCTGGTCTTTTCTTATTGATAAGCAGATTGGAAAACTAAACGAATATAAATCAGTTGAAGGTTTGCAAAAATCCATACAGATAAATTCTAATAAAAACTGGGAAGAAGGTATAGAGTTCTTCTATAATAAATTACACAATGATTCCAGTATTTCTAGTCAAGATAAAGATGATCTGTTAATTGAAGCAGCTTTATCTGCAGTAAAGGGTTACAAAGAAGTAGACACCATAGAGTTTTGCCTGTCTAAAATGGATGATGAGCAAAAGAAAAAATTACTAGATAGAGATTATAAGGAAAATACTTATTATGCAGTGTTGAATGTGCTAGTAGGTCAGTATTACTTTGATTCTTTTATGGAATTAATCCGATTGTGTAGTCAGATTGAATGTGAACGTTACACAACTTTTTTATCTTCATTATCAGATCAAGTACTGAAGAATCCAGATCTGTCTGAAGAAACAAAAAAATGTATGATGAATGTTTGGGAACGTATAATAAAATTAAAAACTCAAGACCGCGGGGAGCAATCTATTTCCTCTATTTTTGTAGACTATTCAGTTACATATACAATAGCAAATTTAATTGTGGATCCAAGTAGACAAGGGGTAAGTAAAGAAGAAATATTAGGGAAGATATTAAAGCACGTAAAAGAAATGAGTGGTGAAGAGATGATAAAGGTTAAAGATTCTGTATTAAGTAAAATTCAGTTATTTCATGGGGGTAAAAAATTGCAGTTAGGAGAACAAGTATTTTCTAAATTAGCTCAAGAAGCTTCTAAAGAATCAATTTTGCGTGAAGCTGGTGATACTTTGCCACAGTCAAGTCTCAGTACGACTGATACCCCATATAATATAAAATCTTTAAGCCATAGCAAATAGGAGTAATATGCCAAGTAATGTCAAGCCGCTTGAGTTGGTACAGCTTCTGTTAATGAGAAATAAATCAAAAGACGAGTTCCTAGATTTTCAAAAAAGGTTCCAATCGTTTATCAATCAATCTCCTTCTTTTTTGCATTCAGTTGGAAAGCCAGGCTTTTTCCCTAGTTTCTTTTTTGGTATGTTTGCTACTGTATTAGACACAGAACTTGCTACTAAAATTGGTATTAAAAAACTTCATTTTCGTTTTGATGATAATAGAACTTTAAAAATAGCTATATTAACTAATGAGGGACTTAAGTGTATAACGATGTCTGATCAAGTTGATGGTAACATGCATCTAAAGTTCTCTCAAGGAGAGTTAGAAAAAATAGCACAGAAATGGAAAATGGGAGCAGAGTTTGATAAACTAGAAAAAGAAGAGCATGAAATAACAATTACAGGAAAAGAAGTAAAGTACGGAAAGGTTGATCCAGCTTTTAGTAAAAAGACTGATTATTCACAAAAAGGTTTTACAGAAATAGAAAAAGATCGTGACCAACAAGACCTAGAGAGCTTAATTTCAAAATTGAGTAATCAAGATTTCGAAGAAGTAAAAAAGAACGCTAGAAGAATGTTTAATTATATTACAAATGTCTATAAGAAATATGAAAAAGAAACTCTATTTAGCGGTAAAGAATCAAGTCATCATGGGTTTTTAGCTGGGTTTTTGATAAATTTTAAGTATCGTTTTCACCTAAAACTTTATCTCGAATTATTTGCTGGAAAAGGTTACGCAGACATTATTTTACTTGTGCGCGGTTCTGATAAGTCGCTAAGCTCTATTCCTATTATTATTGAGCTTAAAGCAGGTACTGGTGAGATAAGTACAGTGATAAAAGCATTGAAGCAAGCACAAGATTATGTTAAGGGCTCTTTTTCTAACTCTATAAGAATGATTACTATAGCTAATGAAGCTATTTGTGTAGGATTAAATTTTGACATGGTTCATCACGAAAATGTTAAAATTGATGTAGAAAATTTTCTTAGTCGAGAAGGTAATTCTGTAATAGAAAAGTTACTTGGCACTGAAGCAGCGAATGCTGAGGTGATAAGAACACAGCTAGAGTATCTTTACTATGGAATTGTTTGGAGCAATGGTGGAAGTGATAATATTAATTATGTCAGCAGAATGATCTTAGGTCAGCTAGTACTTATTTCTAATATTATTAAGCGTGAAAAGTTAGGTAAACATATTTTTATTTATGATCAAAATGATAAAATGGTTACTGGATCACAGAAACGCCCAGAAGCAGCAAAAGAAAGTATTGAGGATTGTGTTACAACTATAGTGCTAACTTTAGGTAAGAAGGTGCTTATACTCAACATAAATGAAAAAAATGAATTTGCATTGAGAGTGCCAGATAATAAAGGAATTCCTATTGAAAATATTAGGAGAATTCAAAACGTCAATGACATAAAGATACAAGAAATAACCTGTAACTTATACAGTACGCCTAGTAATAAGAATCCATTTGATCAGTACTGTAATAAGAATAAGGGAATTACAGTAAATACGTATGACTCATTGGACAAATACAAAAGAGGTAAAGAAATTTTACAAGGTAATTTTACTCGAATTGTGGAAAATAAAAAATTTAAAGCAGCTTTGAGCAAAGCTATAGAATCTGGTAAATATGATGATTACAAAAAACTATTTGAAGAAATTTCTCATATACTACATCCTTTCAAATCATTAATAAGCAATGAGGCTACATTTCAAGCTGTATTGCATGGTTTATTTAGTAGCTACGGAGAAGATAATATAAAAGTTATTACTGAATTTCAAATAGGTGGTGGAGAGAAGTTGGATGTTATTTTGGTTATAAATGCTACTGATCAAAAAAAAGAATACCCCCCAGTTGGAATAGAGCTAAAATTTGCTAAGAAAGGAGAATTGGATAAAAAAGAAAAAGATGCTAAGGACCAGTTGAAAAGATATAAAGAAGGTGAAGCGTATAAGGTAATTACTGATGCTGGCAAAGTGAAACTGATATATGCTGTTTTTAATAAAGGTGCAACAGATGAAGGTTCCCTTATAAAAATTGGTAATGAGTTTGTAGAGGTAGATGTAAGACATAGCTCTGTGGTTGCTTTTGGTCAACAGCCAGGTAGTCTCCAACAACCTTATGTTAAACAAGCAGGTCTATCTCGAGCAGTTAATCAGTGATCTAGTCTTAAGAAATAGTCATCTTAAGTAGGTTATGCTGTCGGGAAGTTTTGTGACAAAGTTATAGAAGGAAAACAAAATGATCCTGATACGAGTACATGGAGTGCTGTTAAAAGTTCGTTTTCCGATACATTTATTACTAAGCATAATATGAATTACATTTATAGTAATCAATCTCCAGTGAATTCCTTAGATAGCTAAGAGCTAAAAGTATGTATTGTGTAAATAGTTACCAAGGCTGGAAGGTTTTGAACTTTTTTTCACAACACTGATGTTCTTGCTAAAATATTTTTGAAAAAGTTAGTTGACTTATAAATAATTCTCTACTAATACTGGCATGTGTTTGTTTATTCTGCTGAAGTGGCTCCGCAGGTTACTGTATAAGCTTCAGCAGTTTCCGTGCTCCTTTAAAGCATCATGCTCTTATAGTAGTGATATCAAGTATAGGTCTTAACCATGTTGATTTATAGTAAAATTAGCTCAAATTTGGAGTCATAAGCAACTTTTAACCTCTCTATATACTCCATTGTTACTCACCATAAAAACTTAACAAAAGCTTAACGACGTGAGCAGTAAAAAGATTATGGTTATTGACTTAATGTTACATATCGCATACAATATATCATATATCTTAGCTTAAGGGGTAAGTATGAGTGAGTCTACTGGGATGGTAAAATCTATCATCAATCTACTAAAGCCAAAATCCAAATCAGAACTATATGATTTCGAATATGAGTCCATTATAGAACATCTATCATCTAAAGAGCATTTATTAAATGAGCTGATGAATGATATGTGGTACTCAGGAGACTTACCATCAGTCAGAAACTATAATGAACCATTATCTTTGATAGATAGCAAACTTGGATTAAGTGAACAAATTTGTGTTTGGTTTGCTCTGGACCATGATCTTACGCCAAGTCAAAAAATTTTAAACAAAAAGTTACTTAGTGCTCTAAAATGTTTAGCTTCTAACTGTGGTTCATTTGATAATACTGAGCCCCTTGAAGAATTTTTACATGATAATAAAAACAATAAAGATTTAAAAGTGATTCTTAACCTAAGAAGAGGAGAATCTCAATCAACAGTATTGCATGCGATTGCAGGAGCAAATATTGGTGGATTTCGTCGCATAGGAAATCAGGCTATAGATTTACTCTTAGAAGCAGGCGCAGATCCTAACATACAAGATAATAAAGGAAAAACACCATTATGCCTTGCTGCTGCCAAAGGTCATTACGATAATACAAACTCTCTCCTCTCAAAAGGAGCTAACCCTAATATAACAAGTAGAAAGGGTAAAACTCCACAACAAATAGCAACTAATAAACTCTGCTATAATATAGAAGAATTATTTTTAACTGATAAACAGAAAAAGATGAATAAGGAATTGTATGACTTACTTGCACTAGATTCAGACTGCACTAAAAATTTAAAGGAGTTTTTAAGTAAGCATAAAAGAGACTCAGACCTAAAAGTGGTGCTAAATATTCGGCACGGAATGGGTGAGTCAAAAGTGTTCTCATATGTTGAACGTTTTGCTTGGGACAATGAAGATCTTGCTCAAGAGTTAAGAAAAATATTTCTAGAAGCAGGAGCATTAGATTATGATAAAAATATTATTTATCGTCAGCAAAAGAAAGGACAGGTCAGCAAATTACTCGTTAATTTAACCTCAAATCAAAAGGAGAAGTTAAATAAGTTTTCTGATAAGATGTTTCAAGCTCAAAATATGGCTGAACTTGAAGAGATTGTAAACGATGCTATAAAGTCTGGTGTACGATTAAACTATTCTCTTTCACAAGATTTCTTTTCAGGTAATGAATACACTTTTACCGATTATGTGATGAAAAAAATCAGTGAGTTGGAAAAAAATCCTAAAGTTGCTAGTAATATAATATGTCAATTAGTATCAAAAGGGGCAGTGTTTGGTAATACAGTTGATGCTAACACACTGACACCAGAATTTAAAGAGCATAAAACTAACCTAAAAAAAGCTTATATAGATTATGTTAGCAATTCTCATAAGTTTATTGAAATCGCAAAAAATGCAACCAATAGCGAGCTAAAAGATGTAAGAGTAGACAACTCCGTTTTTTACTTAGAATATTCTAAAGATAGTAAAATAGACATTATAAAGATAACAGATGGGGTAAGGGATTTAGGTCTCACAGATGGGGATGTAAAGTGTGGAAGAAATATAGTAAGGATTGGTAATAGTGAAGTAGAAATTAAAACTGAAGATGGCATAAGGAATTATACAGATCTTACAGAAGGCAGCAGTATAGTATTAACTTTCTATACTAGTTTGGGAGAATTGGAAGTTAGATTATATCCTGATGAGAACAATAAAAAATTGATAAGAGTAGAAGTGAGCGATGAAGATCTATTTGAAGAAATAGCAAGTCATGAAGAAATAGGGCAAAATTGCTTATTGGGAGGTTTATCGGTTATTGAAGCTATAGATCAAGGTGTTTTTGCTAGATCTGGTGGATTAATGCATCCTGAAGTAATAAGCGAGTCTAACAACAAATGGACAGAACGTGAAGAGTTAAGAAGAGTTTCTGACTCTAGGGGAGAAATTGCTAGGTAAATTATGCAGCTAACCACTTTTGCATCTAGAGTGATTATGCTTTAGTATATAATCAAGTTCTGTAACACTGTTCTAACCCCAACTATGAATTAGATTGTAGGTAAATTATTGAAAATCACTACTTTTTTAGTTAAGTTTGATCAAATTTAAAAGTAGCGTATGCATCATGCAGCTAATACCAACACTCATTGTTGGGAACGCAAATGATAAATTTGTTTAACTTCTCAATTATAGGCAAAAACAGCTCTTTTTCATGTGTTTCATAACTAACGGAAATTGGTATTAGAAAAATTATACTTGCATTAGCTTTTATTCATGCTAATTATGTACATAATATATCTATAGATTGAGGGATTATGATATTAGAATATATTTTAGGAACTAAGCAAGTTCATGCAAATGGTGGATTAGCTACTGAAGAACAGCACATGGAACGTTTTGGTCAGCAAACTCTGGAGCCTAGTCCATCATTGTTAGATCAAGAACAAACTGATGACTGGCATGAGTCCGTTGTTGAAGACAACAATACTGTTGTTGAAAGTTCTTTTATTCCAGAGAACTCAATTTTAATGAATTTAGCAAATCTGTTAACTGAAAGCGAAAAAGTTTCGATTGATGAATTTCATGACAAGATGGAAAGTATAATGAAAGAGTTTCATGAAAATAGATACGAAAGTTCTGCAAAGGTCACTCTAGAAAAGATGGAACGTTTAATAGATGAACATTTGAAAAGAAAAATAAAGCTAAATTTACGCTGTGATCACTATGAACGTAGTGTGTCGAATTTTATATTTAAAAAAATAATTGACATTGCTAATGCTAGCAGTGTTATGCGTATAACTCCTACTACTATATCACGTTATAAGGACAATGGGGAAGAGGCAATAGATGAGTGGGAAGAGGCTTTAGAACCTTTATTCAATATTGTCAATAAGCTACTATTAGCAGGTGCAAAAATAGAGTCTGATTTTTACAATGATAGAATGATAGGTGAAACTATGTGTGGAAGTGATGAGCCTATTTTTACAGAGTGTAAAAAAATTAAGGACAAACTGAAAAGTATCGCATATGAAGGTTTAATAAATAAGAATGAACAAGTTCAAGATGATGATCTGCAAGTAGAAGTAGATAACAATCTTGTTTTTTTTAGGTGGCCAAAAAACAGTATTGTTGAAGTTGGAAAGGTTATGAATAGTAAGGTGAATGAAAACTTTAGTATAGAAAGTAGCATCCTACAGATTGGAGAGAGTATAGTAAGAGTTGAAAATATAGGAGGAAAAAGAAATTATACAGATGTCTTAGGAGATAGCATTGAAATGTCCTTTACCACTGAAGTAGGCGAGATTAGTATTCATCTGTATCCTAGTGATAGTAATATAATAAAAGTAAAGCTTGATGGAGAGAACCAGGAGAAGTTTAACAAATTAAAAGATAAATCAAGTCTAGGAGAAAGCTGCTTTTTAGGAGGAAAAAGTGTTCTACAAGCTGTTAACGATAAAGGTTTTGAAAGAAACGGTAGAATACTTATAGAGTCAGCTGAAACTATTAAACAATCAAATTTTGTAGTGAAAGAATCAGGTGTCCCATCTACTCTTATGAGGCCAATCGATAGTTTAGACCAGCTGCAAAAGGTGGGAGCTTCGAAAGAAATAGTAGTGTGTTAATGAAGTCAACTAAAATTAGTAAACAAAAGAAAGGTCTTGGAGGGTAAAAAAATTGATGTATCTTCAAAGTAAGATTTTCTTAGGTATAAACTATACTCTCAAGGTGAGAAGAAATAGTAGGGGGATAAGTGTTGACTTAATAATTTAGAGATTCTTCTAAAGAAATTATTTTTCTCTCTTGATGTTTATTCTTTTATAGGTATAGCCTTTTGTGTTTGATTGAATTGACTTTTGTGATACCTACAGAATTTCCTTTATCACCCCAACTATGGATTAAATAAAGAGATAAAAGTGCAGCTAAGAAGAGGAAAACAGGGTAAGCTCAAGTATTTTATCAATAATTAAGAGGTTACCCATGAAGAAAGATATTACAGAACTTTACTGTTGCGTCGAGGATTTTTGTCGCACAGTCGATGATAATTTTGCTAATATGCTCCTATCAAAAGGAAGAAAACCCACTAGAATAACGGACTTCGGAAATTCTCACCATAATTCTATTATATCATCAATCCCCTTGCAAAAGTTTCAAAGCTTTTTACCTACTTTATCTGCCACTTTATAAATCTGAGTTTTCTAAATTGCCAACATATGACCGATTTATCGCTCTTAAATCACGGGTTTTATGGATTACTTTTGCAATGGTTCTGCAAACAAGCAAAAATGACAGGTATTGCCTACATAGACACTTCTACAATCGCTGTTTGCCACAAAAAAAGAATCTCCAAGAACAAAGTTTTTGATGGTTTGGCAGAAATTAGTAAGAGCACATATGGTTGGTTTTTTGGCTTTAAATTGCACTTGGTAATTAATGAAATTGGAATCACTTACTCTAACCAAAGGTAACGTTGATGACAGAAAACCTGTGCCAACTCTCACTAAAAGACTGACCGGACTTTTGTTTGGAGATAAGGGCTATATAAAGAAAGAGCTCTTTGAGAAACTCTTTGATAGAGGCCTAAAACTCGTCACTAAAGTAAAAAAAGGTATGAAAAACGTACTCATTTCACTTAAAGAGAAGATTTTACTAAGGAAAAGATCGATTGTTGAGACTGTTTTCGACTCCTTGAAAAACAAATTTGAGATTGAGCACACAAGACACAGATCGCCAACAAATTTCCTAATTCATGTTTTTTCTGTTCTGATTTCCTATTCCATGCAGTCGAAAAAGCCCTCTATTTCTATGCCTTTCTTTGCTGGCTAATCCATAGTTGGGGTTTTATCAGACCCACCACATGATTCAGCGGGAGAAGGGCTATCAGGTTCTTACGCAATAACTTTGGAGTTCTGGAATCGTTTCATATGTATGTTTAAGATTATCACTATTTTTATTACATAGTTAAGTATCAGTTCCTGTAAAACTAGTTTACCTTAATTCTTTGTTTTAAAGTATTGGTTTTCTGGCACATAGTCTTTTCCATTGCCTATTGCTTTTGTAAATTGAGATTCTAAGCCGTAAAACTTCTCCAATTGGTCACTCCATAACATTGGTACTTCTCTTAAATAAGCTAGCTTCAAATCTCTTGGCTGTCTCCCATTTACTATGTCTTCCTTTATTTTTGGAGCTAAATAATTTAATCTCAAAATTTGCTGTATACGTCTTGTACCTATATTAATTTTGGCACTCATCTCTTTAACACTTCTATACTTTCCCTCTTCTAGCTGACGTTTCCATAGGTGAGCTCTCACCACTGCTTTCAGTAGTGCATTATTTGTTTTCCCTTCTGGCTCTACTACTGTGCATTTATTTCCTTTCTTTTTTATTGGTATAAATGTTTCCTCTGACTCAGAATGTACCTCTATTCCATCTTCTCTTATCATTACTCCCTTTATTAACTTTTTCACTACTTCTTTCTGCTTTCCAAAACTTAAATTTTCCCATTTTTCTTCGGTCTTTTCTCTCCAATTTTCATATATCTGCTCCGCTTTCCTCATCACTTCTTTTTCTACTTCTCCTGCTATTACATTTCGGTTTTCTGATTCACAACCTTTTCCCCTTAAATGATTGTTGCATACGTAATATCGATATCTCTTATTCTCCTTTTTTGCATATGTCAGTGTCATATTCACATCACAGCTCTTGCACTTAATTATTCCCCTAAGCAGTGCTTCCTCATATTTTGCTTTTCTATATGGTTGATTCCTTATCAATTCCTGCGCTTTTTGCCACTTTTCTTCTTCTATTATTGCTTCATGCTTTCCCTCATACTCTTTTTCATAATGTTTGATTTTTCCCATATATATTGGATTTGTTATTATTCTCCTTACCGTCGCTTTTTTAAAGATATCTGATTTTGTCCGGTATCCTTGACTATTTAACTCCCTTGCCAATTCTGCCATTGATTTTAGCTCCAAATATCTTTCAAATATGTGCCCTACTATTTTTGCTTCTTTTTCATTTATTATTAATTCTTTATCTTTTACATCATACCCAAGCGGTAAAGTTCCACCCATCCATAATCCCTGCTCTTTTGATGTTGCTATTTTATTTTTTACCCTTTCTACAATCATCTCTCTTTCTAGCTGTGCTGCTCCTGATAACACTGTTTGTACAAACTTTCCCATTGGCGTATTATTATCAAATATCTGCGTTACTGCTACAAAATTTACTCGGTGCCTTCT
>DVZN01000119.1:0-17045 GCA_018237365.1 Caria ino melicerta
CACAACATCCTCCACTACAATTAGTCAGGACACTGTCCCGAGCCGAGGTCCGGTCTCACAGGAGACGCCCTCGGGACGGGCCTCGGGAGGGGTCATAGGCCCAAAAGTAGGATAGTAGTTTTTTGGCCCAAGCGCCACTCAGCAGAATGCTCACGTTCTGCCCTAATGTCCATTAAGCTGTAGAGGTCGAGCCGGCTATCAGCTATAAGTCATTTTGAAAAAAAATCACGTTTTTCTCTACTAATATAATGTAAAATTAAAATTTAGATAGGTGGTTTAATTTTTATTTTTGGTCTCATAAAATTTATTGTCGGTCGAAATAAAAATAATGAATCTGTACTGATTACACTGGATAATAAAGTGAAAAAAAGAAATCAGTAATCACAATGAAATACATTTGATTAGTATCTACAGTGTCTGCATTAGTTCCCACACTAGCAACCCACACATTGACATTTCACACTCACTTAAACAATTAATTTTTAGTCTCGTTCGACGATTGCCAATTTTTTAGTTTAGGTAGGAAATAAATAAATTTATGGAAAAGATACTCTGCAGTTTGCAGCACGGGTTCGCACTATGCACTTTGCAGTTTGCATAGATATGACCTATATTATGGCAGTTTGCTATAAGGCTTGTTTATACCCAAAGATTTTTGAATACATACAATCAATACAAAGCATCTAGCCGTTTTAATTCAATTTGGATAGGTAAAATTCAATCAGATAATCTTTTTTTTGTAATAATAAAACTGGGAAATGTAATAAAATATTACGAAACTAATTAAAATATTAACAATTGTCATTCATTGATAAAAAAGGATCGTTTAAATTTCATTCGACACTCGACATTCGTATTGTTTATCGGTACGAATGAAATTGAATGAAGTGAACGAAAACATGGTTGTTTTTCAGCGTTCATAATTTTTCGAAACTTATTGAAATAGAAATATCTTAATTAAGAGATTATGGAATTTTTAATAAAAAAATAAATTCATTTTATTTTATA
Source organism: Caria ino melicerta (assembly GCA_018237365.1). NCBI lineage: Eukaryota > Metazoa > Arthropoda > Insecta > Lepidoptera > Riodinidae > Caria > Caria ino. Next base: position 1,009 of record DVZN01000119.1, read on the forward strand.
TGCCTTTGTTAAATGTAAATGAAAAGTAAATAACCTAAGCTAGCGTCAAATAGTGTATATTGTTGTGTATCTAACTGAAAAAAACATGAGTTGCAAGTGTAATCAATGAGTTAAGTGAGTGATAATAAACGTTTATTAAACCTCTAACATTTTGTGTTAATTCTGTGTCCTTTAATATTGTTTAAGTTTTATAAATAGCGTATAAAGTTTGACGTGTCGTTTTTTGAGTTCTCGTCTACGGCCGCCATGTTTGTCCTTTTATAATTCTCTGATGGATCGTTTTAAAACCTTAATTTATTCTATTTTCCACTTGGTTTTCGGCACTCAATGGGCCTGCGAAGTATCGAAATTTGTTCGTCCATTTATTATACAAAAAATAATGTGTATTATTGAGCCTAGTAAAACCAAATTTGTCTTTGTTTAGGTGTTCAGGATGGTTGTTGGCTCAGCTTCATATCCTGGGAGGCAAGCGCTCCACAAAATGCAGCCGATGGGCATGACTCCACGAGAGTTGTCAGAGTATGATGATTTAGCTACAGCCCTAATTGTAGACCCTTACCTTGGAATCACGACACATAAAATGAATATACGCTACAGACCTCTGAAGACGAACAAGGAAGAGCTTAAAAATATAATTAAGGAATTTATTCAAACACAGGACTATAATAAAGCTTACAATAAACTAGCCAATGGTGAATGGATGCCTAGACATTTTAGCAAAAACAAACATCAGCAAAGTAAATTAAGAGAACATGTACGTACCAATTGTTTACTCCATTTGCTTACTTAATTTATCTATATTCCCATTTAAAACTTATAACTTGAGAATGGAAGAAATGCATTTTATAAGATTTATGATTACTCAGCTTCTATGTAAAAAAAATAATTACTAATAATTCTTAAAATTATTAAAAGATAAATAATGAACGAAAGTAATTTTACCACACATTTTGTAGTTTAATACTTGTGGAAAAATAATACAAAATTCGACAGGGATTACATTGCGTGGTCCATCCTTTGTTAAAGTGGGTTGAAGTTAGCCGGGATAGCAAGCTATCCAGAAATAATCATTCCAGAGTATTTGTTGGCAAACTTAATTTTTGTACATAAAGAAACAACAGATTAGCTTTATCTAACATTTGCAGCTCTATAGTTGTTACTCTGGACAAAATGGGATAACATTTTTATGCCTTTAATAGGGTAATAGTATTATTACTGTATAACCAATTCACAAGAATGTTATTATCACAAGGAACTATTCACGTAATTCATATTCATTATGTATTTAGGATATGAAAACCTTATTCATAAATTGAAGCTATCTTTGAATTAATTGTTTTTAGAAATAAAAATTGTTTTAAGTTTGATTAATTTTTGTTTTCAGATATACCGTTACTTGCGTGTTTTTGACAAAAAAGCCGGTTTTGTTATAGAACCATGTTATAGGTACTCATTAGAGGGTAGAGTTGGAGCAAAAATTTCAACCACGAAAAAGTTTTTTAAACATGAAAGGATAGATTTTTTGGTTGGTTGCATAGCTGAAATGACTGAAGAGGAGGAAAAACAACTCTTACATCCTGGAAAAAATGATTTCTCTGTTATGTATAGTTGTAGAAAAAATTGTGCTCAGCTATGGCTTGGTCCTGCTGCTTATATTAATCATGACTGTAGGCCAACCTGCACATTTGAGGCTACTGACCGTGGAAAAGCCTTTGTTCGTGTTTTAAGGGACATTGAAGTTGGGGAGGAGATTACTTGTTTTTATGGTGAAGATTTTTTTGGTAATGGGAATTGTTATTGTGAATGTGAAACATGTGAAAGAAGAGGGAAGGGTGCATTTTCTGTTCAAAATGCATCAAACGATGAACAATCTTCTAGATATAGATTTAGAGAAACTGATAATAGAATTAATAGAACTAAAGCAAAACAAACACAAAAATCCATCAATGGAAAAACAGACAAAGCTCGAATACCAAATAGACAAGTTTCTGACATAGTATCACCGCTTAGTATGAAAGAAATGAAACAAAAAGGACTCACTAAATATGATGCAGAACTTCTGATAGCCCAAGGTTGTATTGCAGATGTCGTAGATGGAAGAGGGAACAAGGAAGGGCAAGGAAGTAGAGATTCTTCTGCTTCTAGTAGGAGTGAAAGATTACGTCGTAGGACTGACAGTAGTCGTGGCATGAATGGAACAGTTGCACCTACTACCATTGCACAAGCCCGTGCACCAAGTTCACGGTGTTGTAGTATTACTAGTTCCCGGAGTAGCCGAGATTCCCATTCAGGGATAGTTTTACGTAGTCATAAACGTCTTAGTGAATCTATTCAGACTACTTGTTCTAAAGCAAAAATAATTTCAAAATCAAATGAAGATAAGACAATTAAAAATAATAATTCTATAAAGATTGAATCTGAAGTATCTAATACAGATAATTCAATGGTTGAAGTTAAAGTTGAGCCTGACCAAGATCATCAGAAAATAAACTGTGAACCAGATACAAATTTAGTTACTTGTGATGAATTAAAACATATAGATACAGAGAGTGAGTGTGATACAAAAGAATCTCTGCAGAAATGTATTGCAATGCCTGATTTTGTTTCAGTTAACAAAAATAAATCTGATATTTCTGATGTTGATCAACAATCTATAGAAAAAAATGAGTGTGTAAGTGTGGATGCATGTTTAACAAGTGAAATTAGTGACTTTAGAGAAAATGTAAACCCAAGTGAACCTAATGACAGTAAAATAAGTAAACACCATAAAGTTGAAACTCCACATAGGACTGAGGAAACCAAGAAAGACTCTGAATCTGCACCACCTTGGTTAGTGGATAATTCAAATAAAAGTAGTGAATGTCCTTGTACACCACCAAGGAGAGGCCTTAAATTAACATTACGAGTGAAGAGAAGTCCTGTGGTGGAGGAGGTCATGGACTGTGGTGGTGCATCAGAGGTTCCAGAATATGAGGTACTAAGGTTAGAAGGTGTGGATCCTGAGACAGCACGACGAATAAAAAAACGTCGCCGCTCTAAGGAACGTCATCGAAAACACAGTCCCATCCGTCCTCTGCCTCCAATGAAACGCTTAAGATTAATTTTTGGTAATGAAAGTCGTACAATAGACTTGCCACCTGCTATATCGGCAGACTGACAGCCTCAACTACCTTATGGTTATCTCCACCGTTATTATTCAATTATTAGTTTAATTAATTATTATAACTGACTAGGATTATTCTATCTGGTATTTATTATGTGATGTGAGTACAGATTTAGGTATTGCATGATAGGATTCATACTTTTCATTGATTCCATGGACATATATTTATTAAACAAAAAAAATATAACATGTTTTTGTTAGCACAAAATCAATTATAATTTTGTTCAACACTAAAATATTAATGTTGAGAAGTTATAGGTTATACATAGATTGTTACAGTAGGTATGATGCTGGGAATCTAAACCTTACTTCAATTTTGAAACAAAGTTCCACCAGTTCCAGTGTAAAAATTCAAATTATGTTTAGGTACTTCAACAATTTTAACTGATGCTGGAATTACATCATTGATTACTTTATTAAATAAATTCCAATTTATTTGTAGTATAATCAAATCTTATCTAGATAATCATTAATATGATTGTGGGTTTGATTTAAATATGTTGAACAAAATAGTTTTATGTGAAAAAGCTGACAATTTGAAACTTTATACACCAGTTATTGTGTTTGGGTTTTACTTTTGGATCTGTGCATTCAATTTATAAAACTTATTACACTAATTCTTGTTAGTTCAGTTATTGATTTTGAATTATATTTAAAATAGGCATCTGTGCAAGTTTAATGGGTAAGTTGAGAGTGCATTTGGCATAACTGTATGTCATGTTTGTTGTAAATGATTCTGACGGTTGTTTAGTGTGATTCCGGCCTAGTTAAATATTGTTTACTTAATACATACCTACTGTGAATTTGTATGTTTAGGTAGTCCAAATGATGCGCATTACACATTACAATCACAGTTAGTAAAGTTATTTTTATAAATTCATAACAGTATTATGTTTTTTCCAATCGGTGTATATGTTGTACAGGTACAATATTAGTCAATAAAATAACACAATATTAAAATTGTAAAAAATATATAACAAAATTTATGCAGTTGGAATATCTGATGTGAAAATACCTATTAGCTTGGTAAATTCTAAATTTGTGAAGGTAGAAGAATTGGATCTAAGCAAAGTTTTTTTTCTAGTTAATATATTGATATTATAAGAGGCGCGAAAGTCGCCTAGCTACAAATGTGGTTGGAGGGGTGCTACTTGTTGATGGTGGATAATAAAAAGTTGGTTATACTGAAAATATGAATTCAATGATTCTGAAGTGAAGTGATGAGATACCCAAATGTTTTATGCGAGCTGTTTATTTCATGTTGTCCACAAATAAACGAGAAAACTACATGATTGAAATTTATATCATGTTTTATTATTTATCAGATCCATAAGCATTACTATAAAGAGGATATTTTCGAATTATATGAAACGGCCAGGTCTTTGTACCTTATACTAGAAAATAGATGAGAAAATGTGAAAAAATATTTTTCTTTCTTTTTTGGCTCAAAAAAAAATACAAATATATTTGCAGTCTAAAATCAACACAGACAATCGTTTGAAGATTGGTTCTAGGTAATATCAAAAACAATAAGATGACATTGTTCTAAATTGAGATAAAAAAGTGTAATTATATTGTTGTCAGCTGCATTAGGAATTTGTTGAGGTAGGAGGTTAAGAATTTGTAGGGGAGCCTCCTTCGCCAGTCCTAGTTTTTGGGTCTATGTTCAGCAGTCTTTGTCTGTCTGTAGTCGTCTGTCCTGCCATGATACTAAAGGCAAGAGTACTTTCACATCTTAGCGTGGTAAATAATTTCCAGTAGAATTTAAAAACTTCGTCAGTATATATGATTGACACACTTCCGTTAGGTTTTATAATTTTTAGTGACAATTTAAATTTGATAAGTAATGTGTATACTTCGTTAGAATAAGAATGCTTAGAAGTAGGTCGATTGTCTTAAGAGATCTGTTGTCTAACTAGTCCATTGTTCCCTTGTCTCACATTGATGCATTCTGATCATCCTATTTCAGAATAAACATTACAATTTTTTATAATACAGCTTCACCGCCGGCGGCCACAAAGCCCTGTTTCGGCCTGCATAGTAGCCCTGGACCGAAACGATGCTATAACTCCTTCCATTATTTGTCACGATTCTGCCTTAGACGAGATTCGGTCTCGCAAGAGACAACTGGCTGAACACTCTGCTCGCTCCAAATGTCTGTTAGAAGTGAGGCCTAGCCGACAGTAATATACTTAAAAAAACAGTTTTTTTTTGTTCTCGTTTATCGTATCACTTACTCCTACGGCAGTGTTGGCTCTCTATGAGTGTCTGGTGTTGTGTGGTCCCTTTGTAATTCTTTTCTGTTGAGAACCTTCTGTGGAACCTCCTTTTTTGTATTTGTTCTTCTGATGGTACATAACTTGATTCTAGAGACTGTGGGTTTTCAAGATACTTATTTAAAAATGAATCCTCATTTTCCTTGGTCATGCTATAACTTGAAAATGGCTGGATCAATATGAGTCTTTTTTGTTGTGCTTATAATTGTTAAAAGATATATAATTGTCACTAGCTATAAATTATGGAGGAAAGTTACCTTCCTAAGTTATCTAAAACCCTTCATACTATTAAATTGTCGTATTGGGGCATTACTGGATTTCTACAAACAGAAGATAAAAACACGACCAATGCAGCTAATTTTAAATATAAATATACATTTTTTTTACGAATTCCATTGATGTTGTTTTTATTTGGTGATGATGTGATTGATGTGCGTGACCTGCGTGACCGTGTGCTTTTCTTGCGGTTTACTGAGTAAAATTATAAGTGTAGTGTACTAAGACCTGGCTAAAGTTGAAAATCTCATATCAACAAGCTTAATTGGGTTCTCAGGCTGTTACTCTCTAAGCAATAGCTCATTATTCAAAATGTTTGTTTTTTTTTTCTTTATAAAAATAATTGGAATGTGTTAAATTCTTTTCTTTTCGTAATTTAAACATTTCATCTTGAAAACATTTAGGAACATAATTAACTGAAAAAAAAACTTACTTAACTTTAAAAAAATAATTGTGTATAATATCATTAAAAATAGAATGTTAATAGTTCTGCTGTACATTACGATGGACAATGCGAAAAATAGTGTACTGTCTTGTTTATGGTCATATTTTAAAACAATTATATGTAAAACTTAAAAAATATGTCATATTACATTTATTCCATTGTTATTTTTGTTATTGTATGTAGGTAATATTTTTAGATTTTTTAAATACTTGACGAGCGAGACGAGTGCAATAATCATGTTCATAGTGTGTAGTCATAAATCAAACGGTTAATACCAAGGTGTAAACAAACATGCAAAGTCAAAGCTACACACATTTTAATTAAGAATATTGACACCTTTCATGTGTTAGTTCTCAAAAATGCGACCATATATCACATAGAGGAAGCAGTCATTTAATTAAGCGTAAATTAAATGATAGCTATAATTAATTACTCTCGTCTTAAATCAAAATAAACTTATTTCTACAGAAAGTTACAACCGTTGGGACTTGAGCAGGTGTGTGTGGTTGGCACTACATGTTTAACGTCTAGATGTGTGGTGTAAATTTTAAAAGTGGTATGTTGTAGCAACTTTCTAGTTGCTTGAATATAAAAATAGGATCTTTTACACAAGATTAATCAAACTAGTGCCAATCATTTAGGGGTGCCAATATTACTACTATACTCCACCTTCTTTAGTTTTAATCGTACTTGACCTTCTCAGCAGAGAGTGGCCAGCAATTTATATAACTCCTATGCCGGCAATAACATTTGAAAAATAAACTTAAAAATCCTAACTCAACATGTTCACAATATGGTAATTTACCAAGCTGTTATTTAAATTTTGAACTGGCACGCCAAAAAAGTATTACCATTCTGTAAATTATTAAAAAAGACTGCTCTTTAAATGTATGTACATATGTTTGGGAAAACACTATATGAGCCTTGCCCTATAACTGAGAATTGGCGAACTTAATATAATAATGCCTTCACACGGTCATCTGTCAATGCCTCATTGCTGGCCGTGATAGCACTACCTCCATTGTAAATCCTTATTTCTGAAGTAGTTGTACTGGATTGTGATTTTAAATTTGGACAGGCCTTGCAGCTGCAGCAGTTTTCATGTAATATGACATATCTTTCTGGTATTCCTAGAATTCATGAAATTTGTGTGAAAAAATACTATTTATTTATAACAAATAACGTACATACATAACTTTGTGAAATCATTCAGTATAGTTATAGTTTAAAATATGAAAATGTTTAAATCTACCTATGATTTAATTAATATCTAAGTGAAGTATATACTCGCAAAATTCAACCCCAAGCCTGACACAATTATTTGAGTGAACCTAATTTATTTTCGTTTAATTATATACTTTTATATTATTCCTTTTCAAATAGAAAGTATATTTTTTCTGGTTTCTTAATTCTATCATCTGCTTTGCGTTTCAAATAAGAGATTTTTGTAGCACAAATGACCAAGACAATTCTCTTTAACTCTGTAATTTAAGAAAGATGCTTATGGAAAACCAAGATGGCTGACACGTTGCTGTCTAGGTTTATTGTTGAGTGAGCTAGGTGAGAGTAAAGCCTTAATTGCAAAGTAATTATTTTATTATAAGTCATATAGTGAAGTAAGTTGCTTAATGTTTGAGTTATATTTTGAAGCGCAAGGTACACATACCGGCAAATAACTTGCGCATGTTATGGCGCGGGCGGCGGGGGAAGTTCGCGAATGTTGGTTTATGTGCGTAAGGCGAGTGTCAGCAGATCTACCAAAAATGCGCAACAACTAGCCGAAGTAGCCACGAGGTTGATGCACAATTTAAACTAGCAATGCGGTCAACGCGGAAGTTGTTTGCTGATATGTGTAATGTCGACGTCTCTCCTGTACTTGCAAGTTGTGCTTTTGTATAAAGTTTTGGTCTTAAACCATTGTGATAATTTAGAGCAAACAAGTCTGAAGGTTAGTTAAATTATGTTAGGGTCGGCGATTGGCACTACTGTAGCTTTAGGGTGTTTATTTTTTATCATCGAAGTTTTAACGATGCGAAGTGCGTATGTGAGCGAGCGAGACGGGGAAAATATTAAATGTTAATAAGCATACAAACGCTTTACGTTTTCAACACGCAACTCTCACAGTCTAATGTCTGATTTTTTTTATTTTAACAAGTCTGTTTTTAAGTTTTAACATTATATATATGTTTTCTTTCATATGACACTTCACACTTGTGGAAGTTTAATGTAATCTATTTAAACCCGTTTAAAATAGATTTGAATGGAAGATGAATGTGGGTCTTTTCATAATAAATGTGATTTGATACTGCTAATAAAATTGATTTGCAGATTACCTTCTCGATAATTAACGATTAAAAAAATATTAACAATAAACACGCAATTATATTTCCCTACGAATTTAACAATGGAGTTGTTTGACCGTGTTGCTTTATCAAAGAACCTCTGGGGCCGTGTGACAATTTCAAGTATCTAGTATTTACTAGTATTTCAATTAATTTGAAACAGTGATTATAGTGCACGTAATAAGGGCCTTTCTTTGTGAGGACAATTTGCAGCATTGGAATACCCATTTAGATCTAAAATTCTCGTTTCACAGTATTAGTTGTTATACTCCTCCGAAAGGGCTTGACCCTGTATTTGTATGAAATTTTATATGTATACTCGTTAGGCCTGAGAATAGACCGTAATTAATTTTTTCGGACCCCTAAGTCCGCTTATAACCTAACTTTTATTTTTGGTCATTTTTTATGGTGTGGCATTCAAAATCACCAACAACAATCCTCAATTTTCACCATTCTACTACTAACCACCATTTAAAAATAGCTCTAGAAACAATGTATATGGCAGAACAACGTTTGTTACGTCAGCTAGCAGGTACCTAGTTGTATATTATACACACATATACATTTCATTATTGTATACCATAAATGACGACGTGACTAAACCTAAAGCCCACCCTGTATCTTATGTCACCAGACAACCAGACACGCCAACTCCTGACGCGTGCTTCAAGGTCAGACATTAGGCTGTAGTCAAAACTATCTAAAACTTTACAATTTTAAAACATGGTAAAAAACTTCATCCGAAATGTAACTAAAAGCAATAACTTTTTGTGTTTATTTATTGTTAATATATAAGCTTGTAGTCGTAATATGAAATAACAATGCTAAAATGCTTACCTATTTATATACTTTGAATTTATTTGTGAATATATTTATATCCTAGAGGCACTCGGAACACCATTGGATAAGTATTTGTAGTCGCATTAATATATAAATTCATTTAATTTTATGCAATAGGCGGGCTATTTAGTCAATTTTAGAAACAAACGACAACATTAATAAGACTTCCCAAAACTACATTGTATTTAGGTATTTATTTATGACCTCTTTAATGCACTTAATTGCGATTTCTAATAATACTTTTGACATTCAAAACGATTTGTGCGCGTTTATTTATTTAGGTAGGTTCTTATTGCACTGTAGTTAAAGTAAGAACGTGCTAAACCAAAAAGTACTACGTACTGAAAGCATAAGGTGGGTTGTTGATACCTATGTTTTTGTTTTATTTGTATTAATTTGCTTGTAATATATATGAGACCGAGGACGTCTAGCGCGTTCTTACTGTGAACATCTCACCCAATAATAATGTTTATTAAAAATGTGTTCATCAGATCTGTTTCTACTGTTCTTAGAATGCGCATCGTTTATTGTAGGTAAGAATTGTAAAATAACACTGTTAGTGTAAATATATTACCTACATGTAAAAATTGCTGGTTAGAAAACTAGCTTAATATCTTAAGATATTCACAGACAGAATAACGTATAAAATCAAGTTAGGCAAAAGAATTGCATCTTGTTATCAGGTTAGCCATTTGAGAATATTTTCATTTAATAATCATAATAAAATGCCTCAACTCTTTCCATTTAGTATTTTCATTTATTGTATTGTTGGACAGAGCCGTAGCTGAGACTAGTACCAAAGTAACTTAGAATGAAATAGAACATCTAATTATAGATGACGAAAATTTTCTAATACTTATAAAAGGTAACAGTATTGAAAAAGTAGTGCATTTTCTGTTAATCTTAAAACAATAGATTATAATTAAAACCTATTAGAATTCTGCTCTTAGCTTTAAGAGCAAAATGCTATTCCACTTAGTTGCGTTTATTAAAACTGCTCCAAACATTTTTTTTTGAGTAGGTCATAGTTATGGCTTTGTTGTTTGGATAATATTGAATTAGAAAATGAGATTTGGTCTGAGCCCTGATGTATTACTCGTATTGCGACACAGTTGTAGTGTCCTAAATACCGTCTCATCTTAGTCATTGATTCAATCGAGGGTGTAAAGTATCTGTCGCCTCGGTTTCTACTTATAATTTATTATTAATAGGCATTTTAATTAGGGCACGGACCAACAATGAGGTTGTCCCCTATATAGAATAGACCTGCCTTGTTGCCAGGAAGTTCGTAAGGAGCGAGCATATTATAAACTAGCTGCTGCGACTTCGCTTGCGTGGGTCACTCTTAGAACTTGATAATTACTTACGAGGGGGCGTTTTTAAGTTTGCGGAATGGCGGGGTTGGAGTGGGGATAGCACTCATTAAGGCCGCTACGTGTTAAGGGACTCATAATTAGTATAAATATAAATATTGGTATTTTATTATTAGAAAATTTGAAGTATAAAAAAAATCGAGTATGCGCCGTTAAAGATACTTACCAAGCAAGGAAAGTCTGTGCAAATCATAATGGAGGAGATATCATCGGTTTACGGGGACTCTTGCCTTGGAAAAACGATGATTTACAAGTAGCACAACCTTTTTAAGCAAGGCAGGGAGGGATTTACTTCAAGACGACCCACGACCAGGACGGTCTGTTGAGGTGACCACTCCGGATATTGTAGTGAAAGTCGAAAAATTAGTATTGGAAGATGCTCGGCTAAACAAGAAACAGCTTACAGAAATGGTTGGAGTGTTGAATGTTCCCGAGCGTTTTTGGACCTCTGTGGAGAAGACAAGGATATTATACTGAATCGAATTGTTACAGGAGATGAAACTTGGGTTCACCATTACGAACCTGAGCCTAAACAAGACTCCATGTAGTGGCATAAAAAGGGTACACCACCTCCTAAGAAGTTTAAGGTGTCACAATCGGCCGGAAAACTAATGGCGACAGTCTTTTAGGTTTCAGAAGGAATTTTGTTAATAGATTATAAAGATAAAGGTGTTTCTATAACCGGAGAATACTATGCAATAATCTTGGAGCAGTTAAAAGAAGCCACCAATGAAAAAATAAAAGGAAAATTAAGCTGAGGTGTCTTGTTGCACGACAATGCGCCCGTAAACAAAAGCCGTGTTGCACTGGCTGCCCTTAATAAGGTGGGCTTTGATATTTTAAATTACCCACCCTATAGTCCAGACCTGGCTCCGAGTGATTATTATCTCTTTCCAAAAATGAAAAAAAGAGCTTCGTGGGAAAACGTTTTCCACAGACGAAGAAGTTAAGAGCATAATTTTCTCGCATTTTTCTGACAAGGACACAAAACATTTTTTATGAGGGTTTAAATAAGTTAATTGAAAATTCTGAAAAATGTGTTCGTCTTGCAGGAGAATATATAGAAAAATGATTTTGACATTTTATTTTCCGTCCTTGTCCCTCATTCCGCGAACTTAAAAACGCCGGCAGTCATATTCTAAACATGGTTGAAGCAAATAAAAGAGTAATTTTGTGCGGTGATTTGAATGGATGGGTGGGACGAGGCGGTTTCCAGGAGGCGGTTTCACCCCGAGGATGACACGACAAATTACACTATTCAACAAAAATTCAGAGAAAAACATGTCTAAAGGCAGAGTTTGCCAATTGAGAACTAAAAAGACACCTTAGACCCTAACTCGAAAAAGCCCTCAGGGTGGAAGGCTTCTCCTTCGACATCTACAAACAAAAAATAAACAATGACCCAACGCCTATACCAAAACTGCTCAACAAATAAATAAGTACTTTTGCGCTTTCTCTTCTCAGAATTTGGGAAGGTAAACCGTTATCACTTTAAGAAAAGCATAGCAAAACATGATACAGCAATCCAAAACAATAAAGGCCTATGGGATTTTTACCTGTCTTGGGGAATTTGAGAGGATACTGGTTGCCCAAATCAAGTGTTATTTACTCCCAACGAATAACGCAAGTCAATTCAGATTCATGCTATAGAAGAGCATGGAAGACTCCCTGTATCTATGATTTAAATCCCTGTGATGAATCAAAACCGCATTACTAATGTGTCGCTGGATATAGAGTGAGCCTTCGATAATTCATAGTAGCCTGCAATCCAAGTGAGATTGGTGGAGACAGACAGAAGATATTTGAGAAGGGTAATCTGCGTTACTTTAGTGATAGAGCGGTGGGGTTGAGAATTGAGATACGTGAGTGTAATGGTTAGAACTTGAGAGCTACGGAGCGGCTATAGCGGAACTTCCCCCCGTGTTGGTACGGGCTCCTTTGCAGAATAGACCATCTGCTTTCCTGCCAGGTAGCAAAAGACGAGCAAAGGCTTGCTTTCACTATTGCCGTGATCTCTTACTAGGTGGTAGAGCTTCGCAGCGGCTTGCCCAGGTAGAATGATACCTTACCTGTTACTTTCGCCATAAAGTCAGTGCTTGCCGTTGGCGTGTTCTGGTTTGGAGGGCATGTGTGGTAGCCGGTAAACTTACTTTTACAAGATAGAGGCTTAACATCCCGGCCTCAGGTTGCAACGCACCATTTACCACCTTTGGTGTCTATAGGTGGTGTGAATTTCTTATCAAAGGAAAGCCGTCTGCTTGTTTGCCTTCGAATATTAAAAAAAAGCTTACCGCTCGACTCGGTATTACATAAGTTGCAGGAACAATTAATTTATGAACGTATAGGCTTAAACAGATGACGTGGTGTTGGCTTTCGATGTTGAAACAACAGTTGACTTAGCGGGCGCACCGTACACGTTTCGTGCACCCATTCTCTGCGGAGTGTTACAGTAGAGGCTTTATGTGTGGCGAGAGGCTCTTGGCGCCCGGGTGCACCACACCCCCTGCACAATGGGACAGTCGGATAAAAGTCCCACCCCTGTACGCTTAAAAGTTCCTTTCTTATATTAGGTACTTGGTGGTACAACCTATATCTATATACACCCAATTTCATGAAAATCCGTTCGGTAGATTGCTAGGTTTGATTGAAGAACCAATTCTATTTTAAGTTTTTTGTTATATGTATATAAATGTTTCATTACCAACAAACAATACCAGTGTAGATATAGTGCTGTGCAGCAACATCCAACGCCTTGCCTTTTCCGACAGTCTTTGACACTGTTGTTTCGGTCCGGAGGGTAGGGTAGGCAGAAGCTTTACAGAAGACATGAGAGCTAATATTCCTGCCACAAGACAACGATGTACCTGTATATGCAATCTTCGCTATCTTATTTATAAGTATATACAAAATACTTTGTCCTGAATGACTTCAGTCAGTCCTTCAGCCTAAACCGCTGATCGTAGAGGTGACTTGACACTTGGAAGGTGTTCTTTGTAGGCAACAGACATCCATACGACACGAAAGGATTTTTTGAAAGGAGGAAAGAAATCGGGCAGTTTGTACGAGACAACAAGATATTCACTTTAAATTTTGCATAAACATTCTTAATAAACATTGATGAAAGACATGCTTCCTATTTTTATTAAAGCATTTTTCGTGGGGACGAAGTCGCGGACAATCTCCAGTGTCATAACAAAACTTCAATCAACATAGCGATTGCCTCATGTCAAGCCAATTTATTATCAAACTGCTGACTTGCGCACCCCAGAAGCACATTAAAGGCCAACCCATGGCAGGTTTCTCTTTAATTAGGTACAACCCGTATGAATTAACTGTGCATCTCGCGTTGTGACGTCTTTGGACGGTACCGTAACAAACATGCTATTGCTACTGAGCGCTTACGGGGCGCCTCGCGGAAAAGCAGGAGAGGGGTCGCATTCCAGCGGAGTGCACAGTTAATTCGTACGGATTGTACCCTGCCTTACGCACAGGTGGGATATAAGTTGGTAAATTAAAAAAAAACATCCGGTCATAAAAAAGAGAAGCACACTTAGCACCTATTACACTTATCATCTATGGTTAAGTTCGGTCATGTAGAAAGAATGGATGATGCGAGATTGACGAAACAGATATACAATGCGATTGTGAATGACTGTAGGTACCCGGGGAGACCTAGGTTGACATTTCATGACCAACTCGCCCATGTATTAGCCGAAGGTGTTGTCAAGAGTTTCGAAACCGGCGTGTATGTATAAAGAGAGTAATGAATGTGTAGGAAGCTAGGAAAGTATGTAGGAGTCGTGACACTTAGCATTGAATTTGGCGTAGATATGTATGTATCTATTGTGTCTTAAAGACTTCCGTCGTCTCGTGCCATCATCAAAGCCGTCTGTTTGTACGCTATCATTTGCAATTAAAATCATCTATTTCACTATTAAATATTTCTAAAAATATCTGCAATATTCCATGGTGAAAATAAAATGGTGATTTCATTTAATATTTATTTCAAAACTAACTGTTGCCCGCGGCTTCGCGTTTTTATTTTTAATAAAATCCTCTTGACTCCATTTGACCCAAATTCTCTCCATTCCACCCCAACTAACCTCACGCAACCCCATCCTATCATTCATTCTCTACCCCTTTTCAACTCGTCCTCACCCATCTCCATTCCACTCCACACTAACTACCTCCCAACCCTCCCCGCCACGCCTCACCCACCCAATCCCACCTCTCCTCACCCCCTCTAACAAACAAAAAAAGAATAAATGAAATCGAACTACGTGCTAATGAATTATGGTCATTTTTACATTTTATATTTTTGCCTTTTCTCATGGGAACCCCCTAAGTTAACGGCATAAAAAGTAACCTATAAACTTTCCTCGGAACATGAAGTATGCGCCAGCCAAATTTCATAACGATCGGTCTAGTAGATTCGGCGTGAATCGCGGCCGGGATACAGACAGACGGACAGACAAAAAAATCTTAAAATATGTTCTACTGCCCATTTTTTGTCGTCCGGACTATTTTTTTTTGAAAATATCTTCAATGTACAGAATTCACTCTTATACACTTTTATTATACGTATAGATACTGCTATGACGTTTTTGTTTTAGTCCAGATAGTATTACTTAAATCTCTGGAACTTGTTAAACTTAAAAAGCTTACACAATCTTCTATTCATATCTTATTGTAGTATTCAAATTGGCAGATTACTGACTTCGCTAATTTACTTATGTACATGACAATTATCTCTTAGTTGTGAGATGATTGTTTTTTTTATAGAGTAGGTCCTTGCCTTTGGCAGGAAGGCAAATGGTCTATTCTAGATAGGATAATTAAATGCTTGCATGTAATTCCAAGCATGGAACACTGTTGCCACCTACGGGCTGGAGCAACGAATTGAAAACGACTAGCTTTATATACAACATGCAAACGGCTTAACAGCGATGCAAAGCTATGAGACACTTCTACCTTATTCCCAAAACTTTAGGGAATAAGGTAGAAGTGTAGTTGTATCTCTGGCCACTGAAATAAGCAAATTTTTCAAGGGGTCTACAGGATAAAAAAGTATTGGAATCTCTGATCTATAACCATACATATAATAAAATCGTAGGAGTGTCAAACTGTACATTGAATATTTTTTTTAAAGAATACTTGGGGTGTGATCTACAATCGATATCGAAGCCAAAAATATAGTTAATTTCTATACTTCTTATTTTAGGCACTTGGTGGAATTCCAATGAAGACATAATTTATAAAAATCACTTATACTTTTCCACAATTTCTTTTATTGTTTTAGCCAACCGGTTTCGCTATATAAGC
>DVZN01000120.1:0-17022 GCA_018237365.1 Caria ino melicerta
GAAAATTGCAAATTAAATAATTTTATTTAGATTTAAGTATGGATTTCCGCAAAGTAACGCCTTCTTCTATCGATTAAATATTATGAATTTGAAAGAGTGTTTGTTTGTCTTATATTAAAATGGAGTAATAGATCAATATGATTTATGGTATGCATATAGTTGGCTGGAGGCTGACTTATACTGTAAGCATAGGACAAGGGGCACAATAATAATAGGGGCATAAATGTAAAATACAAGATGGATATAAGTTTTTTTATTTTGTTAATCATAATTAGTATTAGAAACCAAAAATTTTAATATTTTAGTGTCCAATGGCACTGAGGCACGTTTTATCTATACATACTTTCTTCTTCAATTCACTACCAAGACAATAAAGGTTAATACTTTGATTTATGTTTGTGTTTGTCTTTTCTGTCCTTTTTGTCTTTCTTTTTTTCCAATTTCTCTAGTTTTCTGGAATATTACAAAATAATATTAGTAAAGTTTAAGTAACATTCAAGTATTATGTACCTTTGGACATTTTTAGAAACTATAAATTAGCCTAGCAACATACATTTATATTTTAACTAGCAACCTCCTCCAGCTTCGCACGGGTGCAAAACTGATAGTAAATATATTACAAAATGTCTCTTACGAACATCACTTTAGAAACTTCTAAAATTGTCAGTGTTTCTCTATTATTTTATGCATGTATAATAATACCTATAAACCTTCCTCTTGAATCACTAATAAAAAAACCACATAATCCGTTGAGTAGTTTTAAAGAACTAAGCATACAAAGGGACAGTGAAAGTGACGATTTTATACTATGTAGTGATGTTACTGATATAGGATAAAACTCATAAAATAGGAAATATAATCTACCTGGTGAAATGAATAGAAAAGTATAATACAGGATTTTTCAAGTTTTCACTTAGATAAATATAACCATAATCTAAAATGTAAGCTTTAACTTTTTGGCCTTCATTTATGTTTGACAAAAGGAGAGAAACTGCACTGTCTGAGTCATAGTTACAAGAAAAATTTTAATTTTGTGGATTTATGTCCAAGAATTCTTCTAAATGTCAATATAAAATTTTAATTCTATATAATAGACAATGTTGTAATTACATGAAATAAAATATTTCGCAATATCCTGCTAAAATTATGAATATACTCTTATTAATAAGAAAAATCCATTTACATCACACCGTCTTTTCTGCTTGAGTGACACTATAATATATTTATTATTTTAGTGGGATATTGCAAATTATTTTATTTTATTTTGTGTAAATATGGATTTCCGCAAAGGAACACCTGCTTCTATTAAAGTTGAGATTTTGTTCTCGAATTTTTTCCTGATTTTAATGCTAAAGTGGTGAATTCACGTTACAACAGTTCAAAGGACTCATGACATATCTGTCAAGTTTCAGCATGAATGGCTTGGTTCTTACATCTATAAACAAATTTTAAAACTATTTGAAGAGATTTGCATATATATATATATATATATATATATATATTACTAGAGACAGGTAATACTCCATGATGGTGTGAACACTGCTTATAAACAGCAGATGTTAATGGTGTGTTAAACCTAAGACTTGCATAGATTAATGTACTTACTAACATACCATTAACACAGCACACAGACTATTAAAATAAAAAAAGTGACTTACTTCAACAATTTCTTTTTCTGTTTTTTGGTTAACTGACTTAAGAGATCAGTTTCAGATAAAGAAGTAGCATCAGTATCTTCTATCTTCGTAGCAGCAAGCGGCATTGCACCTGGCTTCATAATCAAACCAGTATCCCTCATTTGTTGCATAAGTGTAGGCACATCAGGTTTTTCTTCTTCTTCTTCTGGAGTCGACGTAGTAGCCTGCAAAGCTCTGGCTTCACTCATAGACAGTGTGTACATTGAACATTCTTTGTCTAGAAAATATTAATAAAATTTAAACCTTGTGAACCCCTGAATATATCTATATATGATGTGTGATAAAAGTATTGACAATAAATATGATTGGACAAATTAATTACACAAATTGATTTAACCTCAAGGTAAATAAATTATTTGCTTGTGATATGGGACTTATGGGTTGGTACGATTTTGGTTGTAACTTGAATGGTGATGATATGGGAGTCAGTCAACGATACTAATACATAAAAACACCCCTCACTCCCATTGGAGATCAAACCTGAACCTCATTATTCATAGATGAGGTGAGGATACACTTACTCCACAATCAATGAGGCAGTTATTATAAGGGTGGTAAACATAAAAGTGACATACTTGTGCTAATAATGTTAAACTATGTTAAATAGACTTTATTTTGATAACATGTTATCAGCTTTGACTATTTTTTTTTAAATTGGAAGGTAAACAAGCACTCATTCGCTGAAAGTAAGACATATCCATGGCCTATAGCTTGATGGAGATACAAATGAGGTTGGACAGTGACAGAGGTTACTATTGGCCACAGTAAAACATATTCTCATGGAAAAATCCATTTTATTTCCCTTTCCCCGTGCCTGCAAAGCCCAAGTTCACGATAGTATGTATAAATATTGTACCTGTGTTTATATGACCCCACTTGTGACATTTAATACACCTTACATTACGGACTAATATCCCAAAAGGTTGATCTCTAATTTCATTATCGCCTTTGCAGTAGCTCTCTCTTGGGGCATTATATTTCCTTTGCCATTCAAATTTGTATTCTGGTTCATTGTCTTCACGTTCTCTTTCCTTTTTCACACCTGGAGGTGGCTCATACATAAAGTTCAAGCTCAACTTGTCTTTGCTATCTTTACTCAGCAATGCTCTGAAATTAAATAAAAAATATATTAATGGCAGTTTAAAAAATATTTTACCAAAGAATAGTTAAATTCTCACTTGTTTTCGTGCAATTCTTGTTCCTTTTCATATTGTACACGTAATTCTTCTTGTTTCTTTTTATACGCATCTGATTTCTGTTCTGCCATCCATACCTTTAAGGAAAATATATTAAAAATTTAATTTGCCAGATATACGTGGTTCATATTAGTTAACTAAGAAAATTTACCCGTTTTAAATTATCTCTTGATGCAGGGTGAAAAAATTTCTTGCACATATAATTATTGAATCCCTTCCCCATTGTGACGAATTGCACAAAACAATAATTCTAACTTTCCGATTAGATACTAAAACAATTCATTAAAGGCACAGAAATGTTACGTTAATTAATATCACTACGGTAGGTAGGTACCGAATTTCTTTAGATTTACAAATACAAAATAGTAAACAAAAAGAAAAACGAAGACGAAAGGCACTGGCACTGACGAAACGAAAGGACCACAAAGTACATACCACAGAGTGTACATACATTTATTTAGAGAACAGTGTCACAGAGTACGTAATTATGTGAAACCACAGATTATATCTTTTTTTTTTAATTTTATCTTTACAAGTTCTGTCTGGAGCTTGTTTCCTTGTGCAGCAAATTGTATTACAATCTGTGTTTTCAACAGATAATATAAATGACAAACCTTATATTCTTAGATCATAGAATACTTATATTTTTATTATTATAATTTAGTATTTCATTATTATGTTTATTATTATTTAAAAAGCAAATTTAAATTATATAATCCTTCTTTCCTAGTCAAATATTTATATTATTTCTATTGTTTATCATTCTTTATATCTGGTACTTAATAATAATACAAACAATAATATTTAAATTTAATGGTTCTAATGATAAGTTTTTTTCTGCTTCATTTGTGGTGGTTTATTATCATATTTATTTTTATATCTACATTATTTTACTACAACGCAACTATATAAAAAAACGTATGATACATTTTTTTAAGATAATTTATAGCACATATAAATAAGGGCATAGTCACCACATTTAAGCCTTCCATTACATACCTATAATGGTTTATTCAAACCTGTTACTTACATAAACGCGTGGTTGTGCACAAACGTAGAATACAGCTACATTTATTTCACACACACATTCACACAAGGCACTGGATCTGTGTATAAGAGAAAATCTAATCTCTTTGCTGTTTATAATTGTTTTTAACATCGTTTGTATTTTTAACTACATTTTTATTATTATTTAGAATTTAAACAATAAGTTTTTTGGTGATTTAACAACCCTCTATATGTATAATTAACAAAGTAAAAATCCTTAATTGGCTAATGTTCTGTGTATATCTGACAATCTATTTAAAAAACCTTTCAGCTGCGTTTGCAAGAGAGCGAGTCAAGGAGTTTTGACGAGATCTCGCCCAGACATCGGCGCGGGTTATTACCAATTCTATATTTCTTGTAAAAACAGAGTGAAATGACCAAAACTGTTGGTATTTTGTTCAGTGAATGTGTCGAAATCAAGAATTCGTGAAGAAGTCAGTGTATCGTGTGTTTCACGTTGCTGCCAAAACTACATCGAAAAGCTAAGGCAAGCTTGCCACCTATTTGCTTGGCACCAAGATCGACGGACTGTGCCGACTTACAATGATATTATGACACAAGAACCATGGTAATATAAAGATTTGAAGAATATTAATGAAAAGTACTATGATATGAAGAATATCAATAAAACGGTAGGCTAGGCTGTATGGACGGAGATTTTTTGCTTTTCTCTGAAAGGGATAATAAAAAAGTAATAAGAAAAAAACCTTATTTGTCAAGACCTAAGTCAGTGTCAACTGTCACTCACTGCTTCTAATTGCCATCGCTTGCACAGATCGCTTGTAGATGTAATTTGGTACAACAAAATAATAACTATTATATCGTAAAATTATCTATAAATTGGAAAAAATAAGATTTAATATTTTTTGATTCTGTGTCCGTCAAATTCTGCTGTCTAAATTCAATATATATTAACAAAAAAATACTCAACTTACAAATGTTTAGACGAAATCGACCTGGAACTAAAGCAAAGGTAAATTCATTGCAATTTTAAATAATAAAGGTCCGAATTGCTTGTTATAACAGTAATGTTTACTTATGCCTTTTCAGGATTTTTGTAACTGGCCTGATGAAGCGTTTGAAGAAATGGACAGTACTCTTGCAGTGCAACAATTTATTCAACAAACCATTAGACGTGATCCATCAAATCTAGAAGCAATTTTAAAAATGCCTGAATTTCAAGATGAAGGTGTTTGGAAATATGAACATTTGAGGTACGTTTTGAACAGTATTTTAAAGCTTGTTATAGCTTAGTAAGATATAATAGCAACTTTGACGTTAGTAGAATCACTGTAATCCCGTCCAATTAAGTAGTTTAAATTCACACTGTTCCTGTTTTCAGGCAATTTTGTATGGAGCTAAATGGCTTAGCAGTAAGATTGCAGAGTGAATGTAAACCTGAAACCTGTACTCAAATGACTGCTACAGAACAATGGATATTTTTGTGTGCAGCTCACAAAACTCCTAAGGAATGTCCTGCTATTGATTATACAAGACATACCCTTGATGGAGCTGCATGTTTGCTAAACAGCAACAAATATTTTCCCAGCAGGTAAATTATTACAATACTATAAAGCCGGACTTTAATTTCTACAATTCTACAACATTGTGACTAGAAGTTCCAAATTTGATTTGGCCACAGAACTCTAATTGAACCAAAGAAACACTTGTACTTTATCTACAATTATAATGATTAAGTACAAATATGTGTCTTTGTTTATAAATGCAATGGAATTCCACCAAGTGCCAACGAATAAAAGTATAGAATATACTGATTGATCACACTTTTTTAGTAACACTAGCTAGCTATTTTGATAACTAAAGTGTTTACCTTGATTGGTTTTTTAAATTGCATTAACTATGATGTATCTTTCCAAGGAAATATGTTTTTTAATGATTTTATAGAGTTAATGAAGTGTCAGGTACTTATGTTTTTTCCATGAGAGCTTATTTGAACTTTTTTTAACAGACTTCAAAAAGTAGGAGGTTCTCAATTCTAGTGTGTTATTTTTTGTATTATGCAAAATGTTTTTTTTATTGTATGTTATACGATTACTCCACCAGTTCTGGGTGGATTTTCTAAAATTCTGTTTTTGTTTTGAAATATGTATTATAGTATTTTTTTTAAATATGTATAAGAGGATGCAAACGGGCAGGTGGGTCACCTGATGGTAAGTGATCACCGCCGCTCACGAACATCTGCAACTCCAGAGGTCTCACAGGTGCGTTGCTGACCTTTTAGTAATGAGTATGCTCTTTTCTTGACAGTCCCCAAGTTGTATTAATTTGGAAGTATCTGGTTTTTGAGGCAAAAAATGTCTGGTATGCACGGTACAGGAGCACCACATATCAAGGTGGTGTGCATGATACTATATACTCCGATGTGATGTCCGGTGATGAAACTCAGTGGCAGAAATCAAATCAAATAGTTCCTCGAAGCATTTACCATGGTAAATGTAATAGAAAACACTGAGTGAACTACGCGAAGCAAAAGTATTAAGCCTATTGGAAAGCGTCTGGTCGCCGACGATTAAAGCTGCTCTTCGTTGGATTTGGTCAAATGGAAAGCTGATGGAGCTCCTGCCCAGAGTTTTTGGCAGTACTGCCCAGAGTTTTATAACAATTGATTGATAAGTTTTTCCTATCTTTTATCCTAGCAAAGGAATCAGATGCAGAAAAGTATGGCCATATTATGTTAAGAGTAAGGGTGTGCCACCTTACCGTACTCCTTTCTTTTTAACGGCAATGCACCATTACTACCTTTGGTATCTGTAGGCAGTGTGGATTTTCTTTCATCGGGGAATCTGTCTGCTTGTTTGTCTTCCAGTATTATTTAAAAAAACTTCTTAAATAAACCTACTTGGTATTAAATTGTATTCAATATGTATTTCAGAGTCAGTATTAAGGAGTCTTCAGTGGCAAAACTTGGATCAGTATGCAGAAGAGTATACAGGATTTTTTCACATGCATATTTCCATCACCGTGCAATATTTGACGCTTTTGAAAAAGAAACCCACTTGTGCAAGCGATTTACATATTTTGTTACTAAATACTCCATAATTTCAAAAGAAATTTTGATATTACCAAAACTTGACGATGAAACACCTATAACACAGACTGTGGGTGAATCTGAAGCTTAAATACTATTGGTACTAAGCTTGGATAATGTGTATGACAATGACAAAAATTTCTTAAATGTTTATTATTACTAAAGTGTATTGTGTGGTCAACATTTGACCTACAAATGTTTGTGCACAGTTTTGTTTTAGTTATTTTTGTACACATTTATGCAACAAGATTTACATTTTAATTACAAAAAGAACTATAACTGGAGTCAGTTATAATGTTGACTATTTATCTAGCCAGTTACTTACGATTTGGTTCACTTTTAATCCTGTGAATGAGGGATAATATTTTTGTAAGGATGGTTAAGTGTGAAGTATTTAATACATTGTAATACAATATTGCAAATAACAGCTTAGCATTGTTTTTTTTTCTAAGATTATGTTAGGCTAATAATAAGCCACGCTTTATTACTTGACATTTATCTGAGACATATGGCAGTTGTTAGCTTTGCAAATCAAGATTCAGGACTTTTCAGTTCAGTTTTAAAATTATAGACTGACAACAGTAGTAACTCTCCCTTCTTTTAGCTCTGAAGAGCTATAATTGCAATTTTCACCATCTGAAGTGAAATTTTGCATTTATGCATTGCAGAGTAACTGAAATATATATTTAAACTAAATTTCTATTCTAGAAAATTAATTTTTTGTGCATACATTACTGGTGGATTTTAAAAAGCCAAAATTATGTATATTTATTTTATATCTAATAATCAAATAATTGCCTAGTCTCATAAAAAATATCAAAATATATACAAATGACCATTTTCTGTCCTTGAAGAAATCAAGTCAACGATAGACAATAAACTCTAAAGATATTTTATACTGCAGGAGATATGGAAATTTATCATTCTAAAATATATACTAGTTCTGGAATAAGTAGAATTCTGTTGATTAGGTCTGGTGAAAACCCTATATCTTGTATCAGAATTCTGAATGACTACTTCATTTGTAAAGATATTTTAATTTTATTATTGTTATTCAAGTATTGTGCAAAGTTTCAACTGATATAAATTTTGATAGTGAGGTAGCATTAACTAACTTTAGTATGCAACTTGAGACATTATTATGACTTATGCTGAAAACTGCCAATTTTTCGTACATCTTAAGAACCTTTTAAGTAAAAACAACTTGGTTTTTAATAAATTGTAATACCCATCTTAATAATTTAGCTTGTGTAAAGGCTTTAGCTTTTAATAATCTCCACTAACTAAATATTAAAATGTATCATTGCATCTCACATCATTTTAATCAAGATACTTAAAAATAGTTAAAAACATTGTATTATTTTCTAATTTCGTACTTTGCTCCATTGAATAATCATGATTATTAAATAGTAACGGAGAAATGTTATCTAGAGTGTATTTATTAGTAGTTTGGTATATGTGTATAAATGAGCAATTAAATTTGAAACTGCCAGTAATCACCTTTTAGCAGCAATATTGGTATGTAAACAAGTGATTTTTTCTTGATTTTTATCAAGAAAACTAGTATCTAGACTTTAGACTGTATATGTTAATAATTCATTTTGCGTCATACTTATAACTTATTGATCATTGTGAGTCAAACTAGTTTAAAACTATGCACTCACATTGGCATTTCATATAAGTATGCATAGTTGATAGAATAATTACTAATTATGTAAAAAAATAATCAAATGTTCGAGATTTAAAGTTGCTTACGAAGTAATTGCTATTTTTGTGGACTGCAAATACTAAAATACAAAAAGTGAAATTAAGTTGGCATATACAACTTTTTGCCTTTTTAGTCTTATTAAAAATCGGTTTGATCTGGAAAGAATTGTTATTAGTATTTTATAATAGGTAGGCATTTAACCGCCATCTCACCTGATGTTAAGTGACGACGCGGCCGAAGATAGAACATGCCTACCTAGAATCCCAACCTATTCAGTCTGGCCTTAAAGATGGAAAAAAGAGCTGATTGAGCCAAATACAACTCTTGATTAAATTGTTTTATTAATAAGACTGTTTCTATGTAATATTGTAAAGGAATTATACACATACTTGTTTTGGATAGACAGACATGACGCATACTTAGTATTTGTTAAAGCATTTATTTCTGAACACACAATCTAATTTTAGTCTTACCTTTAGATTTCTATTAATTACTTATTTGCATGTTACTAAATCCTTTATTGCTACTGTAACTAAAAATATAAAAATCTTAGGAACAATTTTATTTTTCTTTTAGAATTCTATGCAGCAGAAATTTTAAGAGCTCGCCAATTTTCGGTAATTATATAGAAGTTGGGAGAATTATCTAGTGAGTAAAATACAACTGCCCCATTCCTTAGCTCTGCTGAAAAAGTTGTTGGAATATACACAAAAATCGAAGTGGAATTTCGTCTATAAACCATATGTTATCTGGATTCATATATATTTAGAAAATTGTAGTATATTATTTTATGCAATCGAAGCGCTTTGTATTCAATATATACTTTTGTATACTAGATTAAATATTCTACTTTTCTGTCACACTTTCGAGAATGTCGCTGTGTACATAATGTAATTTTTTAAAGCTAAACTTAAAATGTAACAGCATGTTATAATAAACTTGTATTCAATTCCAAAGAGTTTATCTATTGTCTAACTGCTAGTATCACCTGCTGCTTGTTCTCATAGCTTTAATTTTTTTTTCGCCTTTGATTAGGTTGACGCGGCAGTGTGTCAGCCCGAAAATGCATTATTTTGGAGTGAGCTTATAACGTCAAAACTAAATGCTCGTCCTTACGAGACCGAGCTTCATCTTAGTTCTGCTTTCTGACTAAGGCAAGGCAGGAGATAAAGCGTCTCGGCGAACTATCCTTACCGTCACTATAGAATCGTGGGCACATTTTACTGCTAAGTTAGAATATAGTTGAGACGGCTAAATACGCACTTGGTTTATTTTTAATTCTTAACCTACTGCGTATAGACATGTCAGGTACCTATTATAGTCGAGTGTAACTCCTGATACTTGACTTGTGTTTGCCAAGGGATTGCTGTACCAAACGACTAGCGCCTCTTGTTCGTGTAAATGTGGAAAAATATCTTTATTATTTAAACTTTAGGCGACACTCGGTACCGCGCACCGCCGCGGTAGGCGGATCTCAAGTTGCATTAGCGCGGTCGAACAGTGTAGGAATGTCTGTTTGGTTTTAAGTATTAACTAGATATCAACGGAATTTAATAGAGGCCAATGCAATCGCTTCACTGCCTACCGCGGTCCTAACTACCGTTGGTTAACATACTGTTTACATTTTAGACGATGCTAATTCTAACTCAGCAGGTAAACTGCAAAAATCCCATTTTCGAGGTCATACATGTTTATAGTTCCTACGTGACGGGACCAAATAGGAAGCATACTCTCAACCGCCGACAAAAAAAAATCATATCGGTCCATTAATGGCGGAATTATGAGCTCACAAACAAACAAAAATCCACAACCGAATTGAGGACCTTTTTTTAAAAGTTGAAAATCTAAAATTGTCTTCTACCTTCGGTTAATACAAGACACATGAGCGATATGGTCGTGGAGTGTGAACCTAGGTGTTCTCGGGTACGAGTAATTAAAGCGGAGTAAGCTAGGCATACTTATCTACTGGTGTGTAAGAATCCTGAAACGTGGTAGTCGATACTACTCGTAAAGATATGTATGTAAGTGAATACCGATTTGACAAGGAGTCTCTTACAAATATAAGTACCTATTAGGCAGAGCTTTAATATCAGGCCATTGTGCAATACTTTATCAATGCCTTGGCCATATTAAAGAATAGTTCTGATAATCTTGTATATATATATCCACCCGTCTAGGACGTAGCCCGAGAGACATTACAAAGCAATACGCTCGAAGCAGTGGCGTAGTTAGGTGCACAAGGGCCACGGTGCATAGAGGCAGAATCCAGCCCTGGCCCCCTCTTTCCACATAGCTTGGACTTATATTTAAAATTATACATAGCAATAAGAATAAGAATCAGTGAGCTCAACTTACAAATAGGCTACCTTCTCTTTTCAAAGCTTAAGTTAGAGGGTTCCCTGATATCCAGGGCTCTGGTGCACTGCACCACCCGGCCCTACGATAGCAATGCCATTGGTTCGAATACCTTGTTTACTTAGCACACTTAGACCTACGAGTAAGAATGAGTCTACACTAAGTTCATGAGCTGTCAATCAGTCATTCGGTTTTATTGTTAAATGCAGGTGGTAAGTTGGATCTGATAACTAATTATAGGTACATGCATACAGTTTTGGGTCCTTGTTGGGGGCTCGTGCCAGTGGCCAGTAGTCACGTGAGACAACTATATAATCTGTCCCAACATACGCTTAAGTAATTATCATGAAGTAATGATGAATTATATTTACGTTTAACGTAATATAGGACACCCGGCGGTTTACAGGACCGATAACTTGGTGAAAGTAACTTGCGGTGGCTAGATACGAAGTAGTGGAAACCGTTCAGAGTAGAGCATATATGGAGGGACCTATTACCGTTGACTGATCGGCATATTACATACATACATATCTTCACGCCAAGTTCCTTACGGGGTAGGCAGAGAGTATCGAGTGCCAAGTGTCACGACTTCTACATACCTCTAAATACCAAATATGTAAATACGCGTTGCTAACATGAAGTTGGGAAGTTCTCTCTTGCGTATGTAAATTTATCTACCACTGCACACTCAAATTGAACCTGTAAATTGCAAGCACAGGCGTTATCGCGGCAGGAAATGTAGGTGGATACCAATTTGGGCAAGCCGTTACAAACGTTCACAACCTAGTTGCAGTGTAGCTAGTGCTGATAAACCTATGCTCGAGGTTTACAAGTTGCCTGGAAAGTAGGCACTTGGTCCATTCTCTAATGTAGCCCGAATTATCACTGGGCAACTGCCTGACAGGTTTGCTACGTCTGGCCGAGTTAGCTATTTATTTGAATGGCTCACACTACAATTGAGACACAAACCGAGGAAACACATAATTAGTGTTTTTCCTGGCGTAATATATTACTGGGAAGTGACGTCTAATTTAATTAAAGAAAAACCTGTGTTGCCATTTTCAAATAAGGTTTTTTTAATCAAATTTTTTTGGAGGCCATAATGCACTCGTGGTGACTATGGCCTCATTGGAGAATACATGCATTAGATATTCCTAGTGAAATGAACAACCGTGGCTTTCAGCTTTTGCTGAAAGACACTGTTGGGCATATTCGTATAGACTTTTAGCATAATCCAATCTCGGTCGGCTGAACATTGAACTAATGGCACCTATGTTATGTAACACAAACAAAAATCCTACTAATATTATAAATGCAAAAGGTTGGGAGTATGTACGTATGGATGTTTGTTACTCTTTCACGCAAACACTACAGAACAGATTTAGATGAAACTTCACAGTAATATAGTTTATACATCAGAATAACACATAGGCTATAATTTATATACATTTTTTATAATTTGGATATAATTTAACGATTAACATCCAGTCAAGTCGGAAAAAAATTACGTTAGTATGGAAAGTGATTTTTTTTGACCACGCGGGCAAAGCCTGGGTAACAGCTAGTGATTATCATTTTACTATGGTGTGTAATGACCAGCACAGAGCCATCGGGGTGAATGTCTGAGAGCGATAGCGATTCAAGCAACAAGTCAATTACGCGATTCCCTACGAGAGATCCACAAGCCGAACCCGGCAAGGTATGGGGACTGGTTTAAATTTGTATCACAACTAGGGCTACCACTCAGCACATTTTATGACGCATTATTTACGGAGAGCAAAGGTTTTAGATGACTGTATGCAGTGGCGTAACTACAGGGTGGCAAGTCGGCAAAATGCCACGGGCCCCAGCCGGAAGGGGCTTTAGTATACAATTTTAGAAAAAAAAAGTTATTGTCTTTAATTTATTTTTGTTATCTACTCAGTTTTGCATACACAAGTAAAATAATGTATTAAAAATTCAAAGGATTCAGCTTCTTTATATTTGGAGGTTGAGCCCATCTGATGACACACGGGTCTCAAACAGTATAATTACGCCATTCACTGTATGTGTTTTTATGTATTTACCGTTTATCTTAGAATATTTCCAACGTTAAATACATATTATGTCATTGCATCTATTTTTAAAACTAACAGAGTATTTACTTGTGTTGTGATTATGTACCTAATATTATTAATAAAATTTTATATTTTAAAGTAAGAAATTGAAACAATATTTGACGTCGGCATAATAGAATAGCACCATCCTATGTCTGCCTGTGTGTATCGTAACGCCTTCTCCGATTTTATTAGGGACCAGTACGAAAGGTAGCAGTGCTTATACGTGGGGTAGCAGTGCTTCCCGGAGACAAAATAGTCCGTAAAAATCTTTAAATATATTTTTTTATTACCATAGCACATGATAGATTGGTCTAAAACATTCTGCTTAAAATCCTAATCATTGGCTTTGTTTTCCCACAAATACGAGTGCAAATCATCTAACAATGTTACACGAAGATTTATTTTCAAATGCTCCTGACATTCGGAGTTGAAAAGAGCAGCCTCACGTGGTAAATAAATCTAACGAATATGCAGCTAAAAAGTTAAGTCATCAAATTGCAAGCACAATAAAGACATATTGGTCGTGATAGTGCAAAAAGCAAAATTACAATGTAGCGATAGAATTTGCCATTGACGGCATATCCCTTATCATTTTAGCAAATCGCCTGGAAAACTGAGTTTAATTACAGCCATTGTCGAAGGATTATTTTTATTGCCTCTGTGGTTGAGTGGTGTCGGAGTCCGACTTTGATGCAAGAGGTCCCGGGTTCGATTCCCGGGTCGGGCAACTTGTACTAAGTATGAGTTTTTTTAGTTTTTCTGAAAAACTTAACGTTGCCTGGGATTTGATTTGTGCCCAATTGGCGACGGATTTGTCACCCGTCACATCATGGGATATCGTCGGCTAATCGTGGATGCATACTAGTATGTACCTCTGCATACCCTTTCGAGGATACATGGGCGTGACGATATATTACATATTGACCTAAAGTCTCTAAGTTTCATAACTATACCTAAATCACTACATAGAAAAAAAAATAACTCGTTTCGCATCTGTCTGTCACTATGTTATTATGCTTAAATCTTTAAAACTTCGCAACGGATTTTAATACGGTTTTCTTAATAGATTGAGTAATTTAAGAGGAAGGTTTATATGAATAATAAATGCATAAAATAATAGAGAAAAACTAATAATTTCAGAGTTTTCTAATATGATGTCTGTGAGAGACATTCTGCAATATATTTAGTATCAGCTTTGCACTCGTGCGAAGCCGGAGCGGGTCTTTAGTATATAAAAGGATATTGTAGGTAAAGCCGCAAACAGCAACTGGCATATTACAATATTCAAATCATTTATATTCTGTGTGTGATGCGTAACGAAAGCCTTAAACGCTCGACCACAATACAACACTGTAATTGAAGTTTTAGTTAAATTATAAAGAAAATATTGTTGACTACTACATAATGACTACTTTTTTAACCAAAAAACACTTTAAGACACAAAGAATTAAACTCTTATTATATTTATTAATACATCTTTCACATTTGAGATACTTTTTTCACAGATTGGTGACCTGTATCACAGGATTTTACCTAAAATAGGCACCAATCTCTTCTAAACAGATATACAAGCATACTTGTATTTTTTATACTTTGTTGAGAGAGAAATCAATTTATATTCTATTCTATTCTACTTTTCAACATATCCCTTGTAATCTCGTGGGCTCCTTTACAGAATAGATCATCTGCCTTCCTACCAGGCAGCTCGTAAAAGCTGAGCATAAAAGCTTACTGTCACTTTGCTGTCGCCAACTACGTGAACTCTAAATGGTAGAGTTTTGCAGCTGCTCATCTGGATTGGTTTCACCGCTTTATCTATTCCTGCCGCCATAACTTCATTGCTTGGATAGATTACCAGTAAACATACTTTTGCATGGGGCATAATAAACCTACCTCAGGCTGAAAACACACCATTACCGCCTTTGGTGTCTATAGGAAGCGTGAATTTCTCACTATCAAGAAACCCGTCTTCTGGTTTGCCTTCCAATATTATAAAAATATTTAAATATCACTAGTAATAAATGTTGTATGCTAATCTTTTTATTAAACTTTTCTAATGTTTTCATAGTTATTCTGGTATTCGGACCCAAATCAATTGAACAAATCAAAAATCACAAGAACGATCCCGCCATTCTTGTTTTTAAAAACCAACTAAGTGTGAGTCGAACTCGAATGCAAAGAGTTCCGTTTAAAAATATATACTTCGGACTCGAAATCATATATATTTATGATTTTAAAGTTCTTCGTTCACGTGTGCTGTGTGCTACTTGCCAAATTGTATGATTCTAGGGCCACGGTAAACCTTACAGGTTTTTATTACCTTGCGAACAAAAAATGCAACAAAAACAGCTTTATCTTTTGATCGTATCCACTAACAAGTTTGTTATTTTTTCATAGCGAAAAGGGATACCAAATACTGGGTAAAAATTTAAATATATCTAGGTATTCATAAAAAAGGTCTTTACAAGCAAACAGACAACGTAATAAGGTGTTCGGGGTAAGATTGTATGATATGTGGTAAAGACGGGAATTAAAAACATATAGACGCAGAAAATAATGTTATTTGTCCTGAGACTAAACGATATTCATACACTCAATATAGGGTTTCTGAGAAAGGAATTAGAGCACTCTTGTTGTTAGCATTGATGCAAGCCGGTAAATAACTTTTAAATAACTATTTAAGGTAAAAGAATTAATAAAATATGTATTGTGAATTGTGAAATAAATTCTATTATATTCTAAAAAAAAAAGTTATTTACGTAAACAAGGGGTAAGATTAAATCATCAAGGGGTAAGACTGAAATAAGTACTCTGACAAAAAATCTTAAATGCTCACAGGCCATTTATTCACACATTGAAATTGTCTTGGGGTGAGATACATGAAAACAGTGGATTAAAAGTCTGTTACAGTCGACATCCTGAGGATACTTCGGTGTCGAGGCGAAACGAACGTAGGTACAAGTTTGTTAAACTGGTTGAAGGGTTGATTGTTGCAGATTGTGGTAGACATTTATTATAGGTAATAGCTTAGAATAATGACGCACAACTCACGTGGTCCGACTTACAAGAAGGGTCATCCAGTTTGTTGCAACCGTTATTCCCGTTTTTGCGGAACTAGCAAAATAAAGTTTTTTTTAAGTTATAAATATGGACAGTTTGTGTACATATTCGACCATTATTTACCCCCACTACCCTCAATCCTATAAGTGAGCGGTTCTCGAACGTTTTTGGTAAAGGAACCATTTTTGAAGGAAATTTAAGTAAATATCGTCACGCCCATATATTCTCAAAAGGCTAGGCAGAGGTACATATCTACTAGTTTCACTCACGATTAACCGACGATATTAAGAAATGAAAATCTATTTATCACTTTATAACTTTAATAAAAATTTAAAACACAGTTCAATGTTACAATATACTTACTATAAATAATAGTACCTATAACAAAATATTTAAATATCTACGGGAATATTATTATATAATTGTTTCTTATTCTTCGTCAATCAGTTGATATTAGGTAGGTAGGTTTCAAATCAAATGCATAAAAAATTCTGAATCGGGACACTAATCGATAAAAGAGGTGTATTTTTTTCATTACTACAAGTATTTTCGTGAAGCCTCCACAAAGGCTTTACAGAGCCCTAGGGCTCCACGGAGCCCACTTTGAGTATGGCGAACCCTAAATGTGGTGTATGTAATTCGGTTTTTTTTTAATGAGTAAATTACTTAATGCCTCTGTGATCGAGTGGTGTCGGTATCCGACTTTGACGCGAGAGGTCCCGGGTTAGGTTTCCGGGTCGGGAAATTTCTTCTAATCATGAGTTTTTTTCAGTTTTTCTGAAAAACCTGACGTAGCCTGGGATTAGATTTG
>DVZN01000121.1:0-16973 GCA_018237365.1 Caria ino melicerta
GTTTTGAAGATCTAAGAAGTGACAGACAGATGTGAAGGGACTTCATTTTATACTATATAATGATGACTGATGAAAGCAATACAAATTACAATGGATTTTAATGCAATATTTATTTGTATAGGCAAAATGATTTAAGGCGAAGCTTTATGTGTAAATAGCACATGCATAATGTAGTATTAAGAATTTAATAGATTTGTAACTAAATTGCACCTGTGCACAGCTTGGGCATTACAAACATACATCCCAATTTTATTTATTAGTATAGATATAGATGTGAAAGTCTTTGTTTGTCCTTTCACATCTAATTGGTCACATCATTTTAATATTTGGTACGAAGATCGTCGAGAAACTGGCTAGTGGCATAAACTACTCTTTTATTGTATTAATGATAGTTATTCTTCTTATGAATATGTGGGCGAAGCTGCCAGTTACAGTTAAGATAAAATTTACTTACTCAGGACTACAATTAGGTGACTCTGCAAACTGATGTCCTAATCTAATCTCTGGAGGATCCTCTGGATATTCTGGTAACACTGTCCTGCATTGTAATAGGTCAATACTCTGGTGACCCCATAACTGGTCAAATCCTTGTTTTGTCACACTTAACTGTCCCATTTGTTGCTTTAAACCATACATTTGAGATGTTGGAAATTGCTTGGCAATATTTTGCTGCATTTGCAACTGCTGTTGAGGAGTTAAGTTGTTCTGTGGCATTGGCATATTGTTTTGTGGCATTGGCATATTATTTTGTGGCATTGACAACTGCTGTGGAGGGTAAGTACTTTGTGGCATCTGTGGATACCTGTTTTGCATGTTAGATCTTGGTGGGCCACTTACCCCTTGAGCCGATGGTTGTTGAGGTGTCATATTTGGTCCATGAGGCATATTTGATATATTTGGAGGGCCACTGGAATAGTTACCTCCTTGCTGCATGCTTGGTCCATTGTTTTGTGGGTGTTGGGGTAACGGTCCAAAAGATGACGGCCCTGGTGGTAAGTGTTTAGGTGGAACCATTTGAGGTGGTGAAGATGGCCCATTCATAAGATTTCTTGATGGTCCTTGAAGGCCTGGTGCTTGGCCAGTATAGGATCCACTTGACATTGGTGGAATGTTAGGAGGTCCAGAAACTATGGGACTATTTCTATAACCAATCTGAGATGGTGCATTTTGGGGTGGAGGTAGCTGATTGTTCATATTACTTGGAGGCAATCCTTGCTGACCAGTGTAAGATGCACTTGACATTGGCGGAACGCTAGGCGGAATTAAAGGACTATTTCGTGGCCCAGACAGTGATGATGTAACAGGCGGCTGATTGGTCATAGAATTCATAGGACCAGAAGGCAATGATGTGAAAGGTGTTTGTCCTGGTAGAGGATTGCTTGATCCATATGTTTGAATAGGTGTCTGACTTGTAGGTATAGGGCTAAAAGAACTGGATGGTACAGGATATAGGCTTGGAGGCCCAGATGCGGGCATTGACTGACCTGGGGGATCATTAACAAGAGGATTGTATTGACTAGAAGGTATAAGTGGAGGTGCATTGTTATTTATTTGACGTTGCTGCATGTTAGGAGGATAATATGAAGGTGCATTAGATATTGGAGGATTGGCTATACTTTGTGGAATGTTCTGCATACTCTGTGCCTGACTGTGATTAGGATTAGGGGGTTTCGCTGGTCTCATAGGTGATGACTGTAAACTTGTCGGGGGTGGCATCATTCCTGGACGATTAAAAGCGGGTGAACTGTTTGCACTTTGATTATAATTGTTTATTTGATTAACCCCAGCCATTGTTACAGCACTATTGAAATTTCCATCTTGCTTTATAGATCCAGGCAATTGATTTGTTGGAATTTGATTAAATTGTGGAAAATTTCCTGTACTTGGCTGTTGTGGCCCCGAAACATGGTTATATGGATTAGGTGCTTGAGACATGGCTTGTCAATCTGAAAACATAAATAGACTCTTAGTCTTGCAATGTTGGAAAAATTTTGAACAAGGATTTGTTTTGCGATAGTATTATCGATGAGTTTAATTAGTGTAAAGTCACAAAGAATGACAGAAGGTGAAACACATCATAAAACTTACCACTACTATGATGAAACAACAACAGAAAAAATACGCAGATACAATTGTTTTGTTATACCATTATCACATAATACTAAAAACATAAAACAGGTGAGCTAAAACAAATTTTAGAAGTAAAATACGACCCTGACTTACGTGGCCGAGCTATTTAGAGCGCCCTCTACTGGCAAAGAAAATTGATTTTTGACTTAAAATGTCATCTTGTTTTAATAGATAAAAAAGTGACATTAATAGCTTTTTAAAAGAAACAGCTAGGTTTATGCATTTGCCAGCATTTGCCAGCATTTACCAGCATTTGCCAGCATTTGCCTAATAAAGCTTCATGGTACATATGTGTAAGTTGCAAAAACATGTCATGAAAGGGACATAATATTATAGGCAACTTGCTAGTCATTTTTAATTACTCTAAGGTACAAGTATAAGTAATAATTAAAAAGTAAAGTCTAATGTAATGTTTAAGTGCACAAATAAGTTTATACCTACTTTATTTCCTTAGGATTGCTCTCCTTTATTATTCCAACACGCGATGAGGGATAAAAAATAATGATCTGTTTTTTTTAACAAAAGAGATTTAATATTTATCCTTCTTAATCTCATGTAAATTACAAAAAACATATCCAGCTCTCTTTAAAATACTCCTTTACGGTAAAAAGTTAGATCTGACAAATCTATAACACTTAAGTCGGCAGGCAAGTATACTCGAACCGAGTGGACTCGGACGACTACTTGTATCGTGTAAACATCTAATCCGAGCGCACTCTGACGTCGATTGGCAATTCGTGCGGATTTGGACTGTCCTCTACTTGTCAAGTTGACCTCAGACTACTATAGATGCTATTGGAGTTGACTCGGATACATTATGTGAAAACAAAATGAAGACAACAAAGAAAAAGTGGAGTGAAGGAGAGACTGTGATGTTTGTAGAGCTTTATGAAGCCGAGGAGGTTTTGATGGAATGTGAGATTAAAAGACTATAAAATAAAGATGCACTAAATGTCGTAATACAACGCCTCATTCATAACCTCAACATGACATGTACAATCCGAGATATAAGCAATAAAATTAATAAATCTGCTACAACTTCTATTCCTCTCAGTAGCAGATCAGTATATGCCATCTTAGTTGTAAAAGGAAACAAATGCAACTCGGATCGCAATGATCGTAAAGTAAAAACCACAATACGAGTGCACTCCCATACGACCCAACTCGTACGCTTGGTCCGAGTGGATAGGTCACTCGGTCCGAGCGTAGTCGTACTGTGAAAACCCGCCTTTATCTTTTATTAGTTATTGACCTTTGATTATTTACTGACTAGATATTTGTATTTTTTTTTTGTCATTCACGATATCTAGAATAGTTCATATCAATTTTTAATATATATTTTTAATATATATTTTAATATATATTTTTATTTATAATCTCGTTTGCCAAGTGGTGAGCGTAATCATGTTTATTACGAATTACGAGGCATGGGTTCGATTTTCGACGGGGGCACGCGTTTGTGTGATGAACATAGAGTATAGACGTTCGTATTTTTGAGTTTGGGTGTTCGATTTATTCTGATTTAAAAATATGTATTTAAATGTATAATATGGCTAAAATTGACTAATACTCATATCACAAGCATTACTTACTTTGTGATTAGATTAATTAATTATTATTAGTGTAATTTGTCAATGGACGTTTACTTATTTATTTCTAATTAAATAATGGAACCCGTTTAACACAATATGATTGCCTCCTACAAGCTGTCTGGCAGAGTGGCTGTCTGGGAGAGTGTATTCTAATTTCTTCGAGGCCAACACGGAACTTTTTACCATATTGTAATGATTAATGAAACTAAAAACCTCGCCGATTACTTCTTTATAAAATATCCAATTTCTCTTCTTCTTCAATTTCTTTTTAAGGCCATTATTCTTGTCGCTAGAGTAAATTCAGAACATTTTGTTTGTTCACTTGTCACGAAACCTTGTAGTGTGGTAATTTTACCCAATAGTCTTTCAAATCGCAGTAAAGCTACCGGTGATAGGTATATATAACCATTCCCAGATTCCCGCTGTTTTGCGTTCAAGATGCGTTTCCCCCATGTTGGTTCGGGCTCCCTTGTAGAATAGACTGCCTTTTGCAGAATCTGCTTTCCTGCGAGGCAGCTCGTAAAAGGCAAGCATAAGCTTACTTTCACAAACACGGTGATCTTTTACTAGGTGGTAGAGCTAGTCTAAGAGGAATAGAACCACCGTTTTACCTATTCCTGCCGCCATAACGTCAGTGCTTACCGTTGACGTGCTCCGGTTTGAAGGGAAAAGTAGCCGGTAAACTGGTAGTTTTGCACGAAGTTTAGTCTCAGGTTGTCAACGCACTATTGCCACCTTTGGTGAGCATGATGCGTTAGTTTATTATAGGCGGCGTGAGTTATAATATTCTTAAAAAATTATACAATCATAATATTAATACTGTTCTGAAATTTTCTTTCTTCTCATATCCGTACTAGTATTGCTGCTACCAAAAACCAGAGAAATACCTATTTAGTTGCAGTATTTATTCGCCATGTCATTGCATTATTTGTATCTTTTTATAGAGATGTCACAATAATTCTACAACTCTTTCATGTTAGTAGTATCTCTAGGGCATTGGAGGTCTACACGAATTTGTTACTGTACCTAATCATAAAAGTATTAGTCTTGCTTAACAAAGTAGTTGTGTTGATCCGCGTGCCCTAGTTGAATTTACTATTTGCCTTCTGTGCAAGCACCTCGTAAAAAGCAATCATAGGTGAAACGGTTACTAATAAGGGCAGGGATCCATATACTTATATATCCTGCCGCCATTGTGTCAGTGTTTGGCACTGGTCATGAAGATAGGGTAGTCTGTGGGCCTGTCCGAGATGGACAGCAGTGCCATTCGTACAGGCAACAGCCACTAACACTTACACAAACGTACACTAGCTCAACCTAACTTTATGACGTGCAAACCCCCACTGTGGACCTACCTACGTTCAGAAGTGGACTGCATTAAGTTGATGAATTTAAGTATTTTCTAAGGAATAAAAATAATACAATAAAAGCCAAGGATAATTCAAACATTTCTGTATTTCAATGACAGTTCAAATTAATGATTAAAGTCGAAAACAAAATTATAACAAAAGTTATTACTGCGGTAGGTTTATATTGGATTGGAATTGGATAAAGCCACCAGCAAGAAAATAATTTTGAATTTGTATCGTATCAAAATAGGAATAAAATAAAAAATTGCTTGTGGCAGGTTACTTTCCAATCAATATATACGCAGGGGACAGTCTAGCAGGTCTACACTTATATTAACACTTCATTTTCAGAAATATAAAAGTATTCAAACTGATCACAATATTATGGCAGTTCCATGGAACCCCATGCAACACTTAACCAACATAGCACAGAATCACAATTCTAGCTCAATGATTATCACAATATAGAAATTTTTTGTTGAAAAGGTATAATTCATTGAGTAGAACCGTAAGTGCAGGTCAAAAATATATGACATTTGCATTTCAGTTCACAAGTGCCCCTTTTCAACATTCTGCCTCACTACACATGTAACCAGAGGAAATGTCACATATTGCCCTTAATAAACGTTCGATTCTTAATTAATGAGATGTAATTGTCGGCGCAAAATGCAAAATAAAAGACTAGTATCCAAAAAAAAACTATAAAAGTAACAAAATGTTTTTATTGCATAGGATAAGCCACAAATTAGAAGTAGGATTTTATAAATCCAATTGTTGTTATAAAGATCAAGCACAGCTATCTCAGTATAATAATAATACGATTTTATCGACCGAGTTCGGTCTTGGCGGAGTCACCGCCTAACATAAACTCACAAATACTCTACATTGATAAAACTATTCAGTCGTTTTTACTCATAAAAATATATCTTTACAAGGCTCAAACAAAATGTTACAGCTCTAAGTACCGTTCACACTATGCGATCGGGTCTATCACTGGAGGTATTTTATCCATTGGCACAGAGTCTATAGATATTCTCCATCTCACTGAGAACTAACACGACACAACCAATCACCATCAGTACTATTACTGATAAAAATGTAATTTTAGTAACCTCTTACTCCATAATATCGCCATTAGGTGGGTGTAATGTTACGTACAATATACACATTTACCACTTTCAAATAACAATAAATGGGACATTTGAATAAAATTCATACTCTTTATATTTGAACGTTGCAAATGCTTGCATATTGTACGTTTAATAGATATTCCTCATTATAAAGACCATTCGGCCTCAATTGTTATTTTTCGTGTTTTTGTGTGTGTAAGCTTGTTTGTTCTCGAAACTTCGAAATTAATCGCAACTAAACGTTCAATAATGTGTAACATTAAAATAAAATCAAAAAAAAAATTTTATGATACTGTCATCTTACTACACAAATCAATATTAGGCGACGATTATTAAAATAATGACAAAGTCTGTTTCTTTTATTTCAATTAAATGATGTTTGAAATCATAAAAAAAAAAACAAATGATAATGTTATATCCTAAGAAAAGAAAACATTTGTTATGGCAAATATGGGTGTTACAAGTTGTTACTAAGCAAAATGGTATCACATGTTGTGACACTAATACAAATCAAATTAATTACTTTTTTATATCTTTTTTATTTAATTTTCATAATTTAATAAACAAAATAAGTTAAGCTGATTGAGTGTAAACTACTGTTTACCATTTGGTTTGTGACAAATAATAGTAGCCATTAGTCTACAAATGTGAAAATGTTGGATATATAAGGGGGAAGAAATTACCAATTCTGGTAGAATACATTGACTTGTACACAACCGAATTAGTATTTTTTTTATAATTTTTTGTTTTTCTGATCGAAATTTACGCACACAAATACACAAGTGTATAATTACAACTACAAGCAAGGCTGAATGGACTTTGTGAATATTCAAACAGTGGTGTGATGGAATGTGACTGGGTTACCGTACCAACCGCACTTCACTAAATACACACAAAATTGCAAACGCACGTTTAAATGCGTCAAAGTTCTCTTTTAAGTTTATGAGGCGATTCGAGGCGTATCGCACACTCGGGTAACACTGTCGCACGGAAATCGGAGACAAAGGGCACCGGCGTTTATCCAATCCAACATAGAAAATTCGCTTCAGGTTCCTTGGACGCTTGTGATCACCAACAGTACTTGCTCCATAAAATCTTGAAACCATAGATAACGTTATCTACTCTATAGTTTAGATTCAGTATCAGAAATGTAGCGCGCAATCGAATTATCATAATGCGTGGATTTTTGGAATCGGTGATGCCGGTTCGGTTTGCTAATGCACGGGGAGAGGTTTTTCGGCGGCGATTTGCAGGCGACGTTGAAGAAGTTGGGACTCTGTAGGAGGGGAGAGTCCTAGGGGGGCGCAATAGTCGTCGCCACAATGCTCGTACACCGTCATGCCTCGCATAGCCACGCTAGTGCGCTCCATCTCGTCTTCGAGGATGCTGGAAGCGACAGCATCCGGGCTGGGGTGGCACGACTTGCTGCAACGAAGCGCAGCGGTCGGA
Organism: Caria ino melicerta; assembly: GCA_018237365.1. Taxonomy (NCBI): domain Eukaryota; kingdom Metazoa; phylum Arthropoda; class Insecta; order Lepidoptera; family Riodinidae; genus Caria; species Caria ino. Next base: position 7,651 of record DVZN01000121.1, read on the forward strand.
CGTTCCATGTAGGAGTAGTTCATGGAGAAATGCTGTTGGATCACCCGATTCACCGCCATTGCTGATTCCGCGAAATTTGACAGGTTACGTGCCGACATGTTTCTGTTAAAGAAAAAAATGTTATATGAAGAATTTGGAAAAGGCATATATTGGCATTAAAAGGTGGGTAGAGTATGTATTGTGTGCACAAGTGTGGATAGTGTAGGATGTAAGTATGTAGTGTTTTTTTAATATCCCTAGACAAATCATACATCTAACCCCAAAGTCAGCAATTATTTACGAGTCAGGGTAGGTGTAGTGTGCGGCGGTACCGTTTGATGTTGATGGGCGTTAGCAGCGGTGGGACCAGATGTATGTGTGTAAGTGTATGGGCAGAGCAGGTGTAGTGTGCGGGGATACAGTGATGCTCATGGGCGTGAACAGCGGTGGGGTCAGATGTATGTGTGTAGGTGTGTGGGCAGGGCCGGTGTAGTGTGCGGGGCTTACCGTTTGATGTTGATGGGCGTGAGCAGCGGCGGGTGGCTGGCGGCGGGGTCGGCGCGGCGCAGCCAGGGGTGCTGCAGCACGCGCTCGGCCGACAGCCGGTTCGACGCCTCACGGACCAGCAGCGCCGAGATCAGTTCCTTGGCTTCGCGCGAGATGTGCGCCCACTGCTCCGCCGGGAACGAGTACCGTCCCTCCTGCAAATACAACCACAAACATATATAATGAACTCAAATAAAATTATTTATTTTGCTTGATCATAGGTGATTAAATTTTTAATTTTAATTTAATAATATAGTAATTAATATCCAACAGTGCCATCAGTAGATGCCATCGGTAGATTACTACATGGTGGAGTGCAAAAAAAATATTTTTATACAATAAATATACTCGTTGCTAATGATACATAGCAAGTAGAAAATATTCTATACAGGAATTTAATAAAAATTGATGCTATCAACTCAATCCCAAATTGCAACCATTTACAAACCTAACCAAAACACGGCGAAACAAACCGCTGCAAAGAGAATTTAGTTAATTAGATTATTTAGATTTAGTAAAGACAAAAAAATATTGTCACGTCCATACATACATCCTCAAAAGGATAGGCAGAGGTACATACTAGTACCTCTAGTATGCACCCATGATTAGCTGATGATATTAGGTCCCATGATGTGACGGGCGGCAAGTATGTCGCCAATCGGGCACAAATCCAATCTCAGACAACGATATATTTTTAGTAAAAATATAGGTGTATGTACCTGTATAGAAGTAAAGAGCAGGTCCTGACAGGCGCGGCAGTTGTCGCCGCGCTCCCAGCCGCAGTCGGCGCCGCAGTCGGCCCGGAAGGGGGGGTAGCCGCACAGCAGAATATAGGCAATGACCCCCAGCGACCACAGGTCGCAGCGCTTGTCGTAGTGCGTCGCCGCCGAGCCCGCGAACAGTGACACCACCTCTGGAGCCATAAATTCCGCACTGCCCACCTATCAACAATATACCACAAATATTTAAAAAAAAATTATTCAACTCGGCAACCTGCAAAACAAGATTACTTCAAGTTTCACGCAGTTTATTACATATTTATAAATATAACGAAGGTGCGGCGACAATGTACAGTAACGAAGTTTTTAAATTCGACTAAAAAGCACTGGTCGTGGAAAGAACGGAGCGCCGCGAGGGCCTATCAAACTCGTTTTTTTTAATTTGATACATAAAGGACGGAGAACCGAGGTAAAAATCAAAAAAATACAGCCTTATTGAGATTTTTTTTGAAGTCGGTTAAAATAATGTACGAATGAAGGTTATGTTTTTTAAATGTAATAACATAATCAATCTATAGAGTAAACAGTTTTCTTAACCGTACACACCGTAGATAATGATGGTAATTCTGCTGTGCATTTTTATACTAATTTTAAGTTATTGCCATCTGCCTTCAACCATATTACAATAAAAAGAAACGGGACATATTTATCGCCATGAAATTAGAAAGCACAAACTTGCGAAGATCTTAAACGTTGTAACCTGAGGTATAGACTAAAAGTTCATACAATTTTTAAATGTTCTAATTTAGCAGCACTAAACTCGTTTCGTCTCTTTCTTTTTCTGTAAGTTGAAGGTAGATAGCGATAACATAAAAATAGTTTTGTCGGAATATTGCAATTACCTGTCATATTTTGGGACCAAGAAAAAATATCGTGAGGAAACCCGGATTTGTGTATTCGAATTTGACCTAAGCTAAGATTAGGCCTGGTTTCCTTTCTGGGTTGCAGAGGTCAGATGGTAGCAGCTCTGTCTAAAAACTTGGGCGCTTGTCAAATCCTCTAGATTGGTAGCCGACCCCAATATCGCCTGATATAGAAACGGGATAAGACTAGGATGAAGATTTTTCGCTAGATTAAATTATTTTATGTTGTACAGTCCAAGAAATAACTTAGACCACTTAGGTGTGTGACTTTCGTATTTACAAATAACATATTATTTGCTAATGAAGTGAGTGTGAGTGTGTGTGTGTGTGTAATAGTTGTAATACAAGTAATTTATTGACTTGAAATAGGTCTAGTGGCTACGAAATAATGATTACGGAAACATATATTTATATGTAAATAAAAATTATTTTCATTTACAAAAAATAATTAAGTGTAATTTATTTAAATATTATGGAAATCTCTGCTTACAAAAAATTACGTTAACGAATTGATTTTTATAAGTATGTAGGTATATGTAAAGTTTCCAATTTTTATTTCTACGAATCTTTACTATTGTCCGTATATATGAATGCAACATGTACTGTTTACCCAAATATAACGTGAAAAAGAGTGGCATAACTTAACTATATTTAAGGAAATAAAAAAATAACAATAAAACACAGTTTGAAAAGGCCCACTAGGCAAAACGAAATAAAGAAAGACCTTGCGCAAGATGGGCAGACGATATAATGAAAATCGCTGGTACAGACTGGCTTCAAAATTCAAGGGAGGTTTGGACATTCATGGAGGAAGCCTTTACCTGCAGAGGGGTAGGTATTTTTTTATTGTTGTTTTTAAAATCAAATAATGTGTCAAGAAATAAAAGGCTTTTTATTTTATGGCTTAAAGGCTCTTGATGTTATTGATATATGACGAATTTAGTAATACAAAATCATAAACCTAATGTAATATGATTTTCATGCTAACTCTTAGCGAAATAGGTATGATGTACTCGTATAATTAAATATGGTATTGTAATTAAGACCTTTGTAACCTGAGGTATAGACTAAAAGTTCATACAATTTTTAAATGTTCTAATTTTGCAGCACTAAACTCGTCTCGTCTCTTTCTTTTTCTGTAAGTTGAAGGTAGGTAAGGTTTTGTTAGACTACAGCAGTATCACCGCCATTACCTATCATATTTGGTGAACAAGAAAAAACATCGTGAGGAAACCCGGATTTGTGTATTCGAATTTGATCTAATCCTGATCCTGATTCATGCAAATAAAGAAATTTAATTTAATTTGTGGGTATCGTAAAAGGCGAATGAGTGCATGTTCGGGTGGTGGGCAACAGCGCGTCCCGGAAACAAAACAGTCCGTAACAAACATATTATACTGCGTTCACCAACTCGCCTGCCCAACGTGGTGACTATGGGCAAACCCCCCTTCTGGGGGAGGCCTACGTTTAACAGTGGACTGTAATAGGCTGATGTTGTAATTTAATTTATTTATAATAAAATAAAAAGCATAGTGATATTACTTACCGGCGTCATGAGTTGCGGTGTCGCCAGAGGGCTTGCGAGGCTCGAAGTGAAGCTGATGCCACTGCCGAGATCGAAGTCACAAATCTTCACTGGGCAGAGACTGTCGCGATTAACGCATAGAATGTTCTCCGGCTTGAGGTCGCGGTGCGCCACCCCCTTGCCGTGCAGGAAATGTAACGCGTTTGCTAACTCGCGAACTATCTCTGCTGCTTGCGGCTCAGAGAAGTAGTGATGCTCCTGTATGCGAGAGAGGAGCTGTCCGCCGTTGATCTGTAAACAAACATAGGATTGTTTAGGGCAAAGTTTCCCAACTTAGGGCATACGTCGGACGTAGGTTCAATCCCCACAGGCGCCGTAACTTTTTGTTCTCAACATTTTTCTGATTTTCCCTAAGGCGAAGCGGGTAGAACGTTTAAACTTTCACATACGTTCATTAAAAAGTTGTTACAATATTTTGATATTGCAAATAGACATTTTAATTATCTGTGTAAATGTGTAGATTTAATGTAAATCGGTATAGTGATTTAAGGGTGAATAAGAAACAGTTACTTTCATTAATGCGAAATAGAATATGGATTAATATCTACAACTGTTAATGACAGATGACTTGGCGTTAATCATTAGTTTTCATTGTTGAATATTATTTCTAGAACGTTCATTAAACAATTTGAGGATATTATGAAATGTCCCCGACCTAGGACAATAAGTGTTGGACTATAAAACAATCGTCGTATACACAACATTGGCGTGCACTGTCCATGTCGTTACCTCATTACTCATTACCTAAATAACCACTTTCTCGTGTTTGGGCTATTATTACAAGTCTATGCACGCAATGGAAATTTACTAGGTGATAGGGTTTCGCAGCAGCTCGCCCGGATTGATACCATCGTCTTACCTATTCTTGTCGATATAACGTAAGTGCTCGATTGACATGTTCCGGTTTGGAGGGTAAAATAAACCGTTAACTTATGCCCCGATATTTTTTTTTCGAAATGTCTTATAGCTGATTGCCGGCTTGGCCTTCCATCTTATACGATATTACCTTTGGTGTCCATAGGCGGCGTGGATTTCTCGCTATCAGGGAATCCGTCTGATCGTTTGCCTTCCAATATTATAAAAAAGAATGGAAAAACTGTATGTATGTACGGTAAGCTTTGAAAGTTCTTGTAGAACTTGTAGAATTTTTCATGCCGACTGTAGGCAAAACTTAATTATAAATCTGGTAACTACGTACAAACGTATAAGTATCTATACTTACATCTTTTGTATAAAAATCTATTGTTTGTTAGTCCCCCTAAAACTAATAACGACTTGGACAAATTTGAATTATAAAGAGGAAAAAAAATGAAAAAGAAACAAATTCTACCGTCTATAGTCTACAGGCTACCTTACTCTCTAGACAGGAACACGATAATCAAATTGGCAATTTGACGGCAGGAAAAGCTAAAGCAGGCGATTCCTACCACGTGAAGTTGCTGCACAGCTCTCTACCACCACTAGTAATATTATTAGAAACCCATTTAGTGTATTGTCGTCTTTTAAGAACTTCTTGTTCTTTAAGACCCATTTGACCTACGTCAGGCGCGGTTGGAGGTCAGCCGTCATACTAATAATAAAAACTGGTGTGATTTTGTGTGGTTACGTAAGCAAAATTGTTACAATTCTCTTGCACGAATGAACTCCGTGGTCGGTTGTGTCGACCCGCTAGATGTAGCAAGAAATTGAGACGATGGTTTAGATCGTAGGCAATTGTGGGGGGGGGAGGTTTGACCCGTGCCCCCCTTTTGGACCGCGCTTGCTTATGAGCTTCCTGAGAAAGGCAGATGATGGTATGTTCTACAACGGGGACTTGAAACAAGTAGACCAAACCTAGAATAGAATAAACACGCCACGGGTCTCTTATATTAAAAAACAAGCATTTACAGCATATTCCCATTTAAACAGTGTTAGTGACTACGCTCATGTGACCTTGTTATCGACTTAACGATAAAGCTTGTGTATCTAGAATAAACCGGCTCCCATCGGTCCTTCACATCCAATAGAATGATCTCCCATATCAGTGTCTACAATTATGGTTCATATTACGTGAATCGTAAAAGTGATAGTTGAATGAACATTTCGGTAGTTTGTGACGATTTTATTCACGTATGCATTTTAATGTTAAATATAGATGTGATGTTTTTGAACATACGAACGGGTCGACTTCTTATAGTTTTAGATGAAATCATAGATGAAAGAAACTTTAAATAGAAATTATATGGAAATATCTGTTTATTTCGTGTAAGTATCGGCTGTTTTTATTATGATTATTGCACGGCAAACAAGATTCTTTAACTGTAATAAATAATTTGGTTAGGTATTTGGGGGAAAACAATTCTTGAAAACTTGTCTAATGATATTTATTATTATTACACATTTATTATAAGTAAAGACATTTATTATAATTAAATACACGCCGCCTATAATAACTAATATCAACTATATTTTTGAATTCGGGAGTAACCCTGTGTACCTTTCGTCTTAAATAACACAAGGCATTATTTGGTTGTAGGGGTGCCTTTCTCCTCTTAATACTAATAAATAAAAGGTTTATGGATCTCATTTCAATTGAAATAAAACTACTCAAATTTACTTATTATTTAGTTTTTGGCATAGGCGTGAGCAACTGCCAATCAAGTTACTCAGATTCCGAAAGTAGATTATTTCATGCTTATTTTCGTAATTATTTTTTGAAGATCCTGATTATCCAATCATACAATAAATCTAATATCAACGTATCACACACACAAACAAACATACACACATATTTTAACACAATGTCACCGTAAAGCCCCCTATTGTATCCCGCTGAGTCTAAACGATGTAAAAATTTTGCTACAATACCAACACCCTACCTAAGCCGAGGTTCGGTCCCACAGGAGACACCCTAAGTATTAGCGTCAAGCCAATTAAATTTTAAACACTATAAATTGTAGATAAGTGATTTGAGTATATAATAACGATATTATAAATATCAAATAAATAAATAACATCACGCCCATATATGGAAAGGGTAGGCAGAGATACATACTAGTATGCACCTACGATTAGCCGACGATATTAGGCCCTATGATGTGACAGGCGGCAAGTCCGTCGCCAATCGAGCACAAATTCAATCCCAGGCAACGTTATGTTTTTCAGAAAAACTGAAATAACTCATGATTACAAGTTGATGATTAAAACAAGTTGCCCATCCCGGGAATCGAACCCGGGACCTCTCACGTTAAAGTCGGACACCGACAACACTCGACCATAAAGGCGATATTATACGATACTATACTATATTTCTATCAATATTAGATCAATCAAAAAGACGAAAGTTCTCGAAGTTTAATCTCAGTCAAAACGTATACATAAGTATATGGGATGCACAAAAAAGCCGTTTTTGTGGGACTAACAAAAAATCAGCTACAAAAAATATAGCTAGCTATAAAAAGGGATATAAGATTACACCTAAACTTTGAATGTGATTAGGGTCACCATTCGATCAGAAGTTTTATGGAATTTGTTCGGGTTGGTACTTGATACTTCTTTGTTGAAGTTGAAAAATTTAGGACAAAAATTATTTTTTAATAAGCTGGTTATTTGGCTGCTACTCTTCGATATTTTAAATCTTGAAAAAAAAAATATGCGCGTGAGACAGCGACTAAAAACACGACTCTTGATATTATCATAGTCACGTCGTTGTCTGCGGCCCGGAAGTTAAACCTAATGTCTCTAATGGCTAACCTACCCTCCAGACTGGAACAAAAATATATCATACACACTGACATTAATCAAGGCGGCAAGAAAAGGTAAGCCGGTGGACCTCATTTGTTGATGGAGTGGCATTCTACCTATTCTTGCATCTAACAAGCTCTTTGGTGCAGTAGACGGACCGACCGACCGGCCAAATGGATTAACCTAAAACTAAGCGTTAGGTATATATAATACCTAGCTGGTGTTTCTAGAAAACACATCGCTTATTTAGGAAATACCAACCTATTTTCGTATAAAAGATTCCCCGGTTCGGATGATGATCCGGGTTCGATTCCCGGGTCGGGCAACTTGTTCTACTCATGATGTTTTTCAGTTTTTCTGAAAAACATAACGTTGCTTGTGATTGGATTTGTGCTCGATTGGCGACTGTCTAGTCACCGTCACATCATGGGCCCTAATATTGTTGGCTAATCGTGGGTGCATACTAATGTGTAGTATGGACCATTGCCTACACTTTCGAGGATGTATGAGCGTGACGATATATTTTTTTATTTATTCAAAGGTTTCGTCATACTATGTTTCAGCTGTGTTATAAAATATTGCAAGTGTAAATGCATACGCCTATGACTGTGTCCATATCCTGGAATAATTGCGATAGCCTTTATCAAAACAGGGCGCAGCTGGTTTTACATAAAATACGAAATATTTATGGAAATAATAATATGATATGATAACAATTGTTTTGTTTTGCTATACAAATGAAACAATATGTCAGTAACCTTTACATTATCTCTCAATATAATTCATTGATATGGTTTGATTGCTTCATATTTGCAATTGTGTGATCGTTTCTGATATATTTTATTACTGGCTGTTACGCACGGTTTTACCCGTGTCGTCAAGAGTAAAATCACAAAATCATACTGTGACAATTTTTTTTCGACTTACTTGACTGTATGTTTATCGTTATATTATGTCCAAGTTATAAGAAATGTATATAAATTATAGCAAATGTATAAACTATATTAATGCAGTTTCATCTAAATCTGCTCAGTAGTTTTTGCGTGAAAGAGTAACAAACATACTTACAAACTTTCGCATTTATAATATTAGTAGGATTACATTTAAAGTTCGCTGGTGGTGGTACAGTGTAGTGTAATAATTTGTCTGGTTAGAGATCCAAAGCCTTACATATCCTGCCGCTATATTGTGTAACAATTATCTCTTAACGTTAGAAGATTCGTGTTTGTTTATTGTCTTATACCACAAAAGTCTATGATTTAACTTATAGGCCACATATTAGTTTTATAATTAATTTTATTTCCATAGATAATGGGACCACAAATTCTAGTGAGACCCGGACAGTCTTCTGCCCTTATACCTACTTACCTAGCAAATTTCGAGGTGTAGCGACTTATCTGTAGAATAGAGTTAATAAGATAGGGAGGATAAAATCTTGGGCTTTTCAAAACTTTCGTATTTTCCGTTATATAAAATAGCATAACATTCAATGTAACTTTTGTCTTGCCAAAATGCATTAAGTGTACAAGCTATTAGTACATAAAAAATGAAAGAGTTTCGTATGTGAATAACTTAGTTATCATCTCATGCTGGCCGAGCTAGAAAATGAAGTGAGTTTAAATTAATGTCAATAACTTTAACTAAGAATATCTCTGTTTTTATGGTTATTTCACATATTTCTGATTAAATTTATAAAGTCGCTTTAACTCAGTATATTTACATTTACACTAGCTGACCCCGCAAACGTTGTTTTGCCATATAAATAAATTCCTAAAAAATAAGGGTTGATCGTAGAGGGGTGAAAATTTAGGGTTGTAGGTATTTTTGTATGCTGTATCATAAAAAAAT
>DVZN01000122.1:0-16874 GCA_018237365.1 Caria ino melicerta
TCCCTAGGAGCTTTCCAGCTTCAACAAGTTCACAGATTCGCGGAACTAGCAAATTAAGGACTTTCTGTATTTAGGTAGATATACAGTTTCTTCTAATGACAAGGTAGTTATAAGCGGGAATAGCAATCTATTTTCAATCTCCATTGCAGTTAAACCTGCGCCGTGCCGACACATTTCAGTGGAAAACGATCGACGGTACGAGTGCAAGCCTCTTGACGTCAGAACCCAGTTTTCAACTCAGAGCTTAAGTGCGATGAAAATTATTGAAATATTATCACTAATTGAGTTTATAGCTGCAATTGATTTCAAATTGAAATAAAACATCAATTTGATTTGATTCAATTATGTTTTTTTTAAAATGGAAGTGCTCCCCGTTTTGGACTGGAAACGCTTTGGAAAATACACTATTTCACTATCTTTCAGGCAGGGTAGGGTAACGCCACCTCATGTCTGCTCGTGGGTATCAAAAAAGGTGATTATGGGCCTAAGTCAACACAGTCCGTAACAAACACTGCGGTCACTTACCCGCCTGCCCAGTATCATGCTTACTCAGTGTAATCTGAGAAACATTTTAAGAAAAGTTGCCCGACCTGGGAATTGAACCCAGGAACTAAGCGGCTAGCGGTCTCAACAGGCGACAGCCGTACCGTTACACCACATGTGCGTAAAAAAAAATTCGTTTATAATGTGTAACGTATAAACTTTCACATGCACCTCTTGCAAATGTTATTTTGATATTACAAACAGATACTTCAATTTTATTTGCATGTGTAGATGTGTGGATGTGTAGACTATAAATTAGTGTAAATGAATAAAATTTAAGTTTCTGTATCTAGTATGAATATACAAGGTTTTTTAATTGGTGTAAAGTTTAAGGGGTATATTTTTCGTCTGTTTATTTGTTAGACTATTTACTAATGAAATATAAATATAATTAGGGTTTGGCAAAAAAACATTAAATCTATTAATAATAATAATAATATCATCGTCACGCCCATATGTCCTCGAAAGGGTAGGCAGAGGTACATACTACACACTAGTATACACCCACGATTAACCGACGATATTAGGTCCCATGATGTGACGGATGGCAAGTCCGTCGCCAATCGGGCACATATTCAATTCCAGGCAACGTTAAGTATTTCAGAATAAACTGAAAAACTCATAGAGAACAAGTTGCCCGACCCAGGAATTGATCCCAGGACCTCTCGCGTCAAAGTCGGACCGATTTGATAAAACATAGCGTATATTATACCTTACCCTATATTATATTTTCTTTGCCCATACATTAGTCTATATTCGTGATAATTATGTTATTTGCAGTTTTAGAATCGTTTTATTTAGTCATGATCGGCGTTTTTTAACCGTGTTTGTTTTTTTGGGCTGATCTCTAACTAGGTGGTAGAACTTCGCAACGGCTCGCCCGGGTAGAATGATACCACCGCCTTACCTATTCCAGCCGTCATTACGTCAGTGCTTGCCGTTGACGTGTTCCGGTTTGGAGGCCTAACATTCCGGCTACAGGTTGGCAACGCACCATTACCACCTTTGGTGTCTATAGGCGGCGTGAATTTCTTATCATCAAAAAATCCGTCTACTTGTTTGCCTTCCAATGTTATAAAAAAAACATTTAGTGCTTGAATCATCTAACAAGATGTAGAGGCCTAATGGGATGTTATTTGTCAGGTGTGGCAATGGGTATCCGGACTGGGGGAAGGGTTGGACCGGCACGCGAACGCGTTCGCGACGCGGGGCGTGGACGGCGCGCTACTGCTGACGCTCACGTCCTCCGACCTGAAGCTGCTCGGGCTGGGAGGCGACGACCGCCGGAGAATGAAACGCCGCTTGAAGGAACTTCGCACTGCACACGAGAAACACCTCAAGGCTATCAAAAAAGCCGAGAAGAAGGCGAAAAAAAAGTAATCGCTCAATGCAATTGTACTACCCAATCGAGCTAAGTTTGCGCGTTGGAGGGATGCGGGCTATTTGCTCGAATCTTGTATGTCTTGTCATTGTTATAGAGTCGAATATTGTTTGACCTCTGCACGCGTATTGTAACCGAAGACCAGGCGCAAACTTTACTCGACTGGATTATAATGTAATATTAGCACCAAAGAAAGGGTCTGTTCACATTGTTATTCTTTAAATGTTTATCGTTTGTTTATACACTAACGGAGATTTTTCAATATACTTTTTTTTTTTGGAAATGCAGTTGAATCTGTGTTATGGGATAGACCTATCGGATTTTGAACAAATGAAATAAAATAGATGGTGAGGCAAAAATAGGAAAAGTTATATTGAAATAAACAAATCTAATATATTTGTCATATATGTAATCACGGAAGGAGTTTCGTCAAAGGCGAATTGTAGTGGAACTAATGCTATAAAATTTGACAGATGTACATAGACAGTAACGCCTTGATCGTCGGACTTCTTTCGTGTCGCTGTCTTTACCAAAAATAAGCATGTGTTTTCATAACTTAAAAAAAATTACAGGTCTAATTATAAATACAGTCTAGATTTTTTTTGTTTTTTATATGCCACGTTATGTTTTTAATCACTATTAAATAGAGTTTCTGTATTCCAATATGGATTTATCTGTAATAATATAGCTTCACGCAAAGTGTAGTGATATGATTTTGCCACGAACAGCGACGTACTAGTAATTTTTGGGGATTGATTGTTTACTTAATCAATCAATGAGAGTTTTGCTAATTCAAATCACTACAATAACGTTTTAAAATAACTTTTTTTTGAAAGACCAAAAACAAAATCTTGCAATAAGAACTGTTTTGTCCTAAGTTCTATTTCGACCATAGACCACACCTCGATAATGATGCATTAATATTTGCGGTGTCATTAGATACGGACCATGAAATATTAGCTGTATCTTTCGTTACCGTAGTCTACTCCAATAGCGAATTGAATTGAAAAGATCATAGCATTAAATATATATTTTATGAAATATACTATATTAAAGGATGTCAAGTGTCGAGTGGATTTGTGGCGTCAAGGTTTTGAGTTTGGGATTTTAATGAAAATTTCGAAGAATGTTAATAATTGTGAATTATAATAGTTATATATTTTTGGTTGTATGTGAACTGCCCCTATACAATAGTAAAACAATGCTCAGTGTTAGACTTGAGAATGAATTCAAATCGATTAATGATTTGTGACTGAGCTTAATTAAGGAATAAAATTGAGATGAAATCATGTAAAATTGAGGCTTTTAACTGCACATTTAGATGGGGTATAGGGTGGTATAGCCCTGATAGCATAGAGTGCCATGTGTTCTAGAGTTTAGTGAGTTAGAGCCATAATTAATCCAGCTTTGAATGATAAATCGAATTTTAATGAAATGATCGAAATTTATATAGGTATACATGAAATGAAATGGACAATGAATAAGCGCTACCAAAGCCTTATATGGTATCTATTTTCAACGGTATGAAATTCTTAATCGTTCCTATGTTTTATAAGAAAAGTCTATTTTTCTCTGAGTTGAATGCCAATCGGTGGATTGTCTGAAATATACTGGCTCAATCTAGTCATAAGATCATTTTGTAAGGTAATCGGACTTATGAAGTACTTTAGAATTTCTCTCTTGGTAATTTTCGATTTTAGGCTAACCTAGTGAACTGTTCGTCAAGTGGTGAACATTCTGAAGGCTGAAGTTTAGTGAACATTGAAGTTAGTGACAGTGATATTCTTAAAATTGCTTTATATTTTTTATTTTAACACATCTGAATATTTATTATAAAAATATCCGTATATAAATGTAGGATTGTGCAAAATTATTCGCTCGTGCTAGATTTAAAAATGACATTTAATTGTTTAAAGCTCGGGGTAAGATATTATTTATTAAAGCCATAAGGTTACCCATAATGTAATTTCTTACAAAATGCAATTAAGATATTTCTTTTTCGTTAAGTAATTTAATAGTAATCGAATTGATATTACCTTACATATATTAATACATAGCTTAAAGTTTTGTCATTTTTAATTGTCGAGTGAAAGTATTATGAGTTTTGTCGAGAGTACATGCATCAGGTATATCATTTTTATCAACTCATCAAGAAAACTATTTCGTCACATGTTCAATTCATTATTATGAATCGAACATGTGACGAAATAATTTTCTTTTGTCTTAAATGCGAAGGACCATTGTGACAAATCGCGCGTCCCAATTATAAAATAGAAATAATAATAGGACAATAAAACTTAACGGTAAACAAAGGCGGAATTGTCGTCATCATAGCTTCTAGGCAACGTTGCCATGCGTCAGGTTTGAAAGGGTTAAGTAAAATTATACACTTAACAGTAATTGGAAAACACTAAAAACCAGTGATTCGTTTCAAAGTGTCTTGCATTTTGGCTTTCAAATCTATAAAAATACTTTCTATGTAAAACGAAATTTTACACGTTTGAATCAAAATTCAACAATGACTGAGTCTTTTCAATATAATTTTACGTATGCGGAGTATTTTTCCAAAACTAAACAGACTAAGATATCTAAAAATATTAATTTCAATGTTTAAATGCCTTCAGAAAGGTCATTACGGTTTGAGAATGGTGTAACTTGCATGTGTAAGCTATCGTCTGTGTATTTGATGGTACCATATTATTCCGTTAGCAATCTAAGATTATTCGCAAATTGATTTTGTTAATGGCATTTATAAATTGTATTGCACAAACGTACTTAGAAAGGTGACTAGTATTATGGACGTTGCCTTAATTTAGAAGGGAAATAGTAAAATGCTTTCATCGAACCATGTGATCTCATGATATAAGAAAAAATACACTCAATTGTACAGCACTGTTATATAGCTGCAGCATTTAATGGCAATCTTTACTACGATTGAGCTGAAGGAAGAAATTAGGTCATTGACCCTAAGCTACGAGTTATTAATATATCTACCGCTCGATATCCATTATACAGAAGCGATAACAGCGACGTGTGCGTGAGATGAATAACGACCGGTAGATAATTTAATTGAACGAATTTTTCCCTTTAGCGCATTTGTAATATAATCGTATCTTAGTTTGATTAAAATCTTCATGTTTTGTATTTTACATTCCAGTAATTTTCTCTTTGCTATACTTTCTGTGTGTGGTTTGAATGATTTGACGAGCTTTGTAGTTTTTGTATAGGCAGTATATTCTTAAGATTTACTATAGTGATAATCTAAATGTTTATTCATTGAGCGTGCTTGGTTCCGAGTTATAATTGTAATGTAAATATAGTCTCAATGCAGACTGACTAGAGACTACTGAGAGTGATTGTTGTAATTCTGTATGTCTGATTGATTGTAAACCATACTTTAAACGTATTTATTTCAGTTAAGGTTAAAATGTAAGTAGATACTCCATTAACAATTGCCAAAATTGATGAGTACTTTATTACAACTGTTGATTTTTTATTATTTTTCTTAAATTATTTTTAATATTTATTTTGGGACCAAATTAATTTATTTATCTTACATTTTATTGTTTATGTATTCGGGTGTGTTCAAAAGAACGAATTTTATTTATAATAAATAAACCAAAGTCGAGATCATATTGTTTTTTCTTTATTATACATAAGTGTCACTTCACACAGTGATGATCCAATGATGAAGCTAATTTTTATCTGGTGGTTACACTCTTAACTACTCCAATGTCAATATTGCTTACTCACTCTTCCTGGGTCAACTTTTCTTTTTGTTTAGAACAATATCACCCTTAATAGACAGACCGGTAATTAGAGCAACATATATATGTCCAATATTGGCATCGGATCATGTTTAGTGTAACCTCCAGATAGAATTCAACTTCATGTTTGCTGCGCAATGTGTATATAATATATACATCTTATAAACCTGACGGATACATACAGGGCAGTCTATGCTCGAACTGATAGAACGAAAGCTAGCACGCTGCTTTCTGCTGTAAGATATTTTGGTTGCAGTCTTCTGCTGTTTTTATACAAATGCAACTGGGCAGGAGTTTATTTTATAATTCTCACCGGTATCGATCGTAATTTTTTTTTCGAAATTAATTATAGCTGATAGCCGGCTTGGCCGGCCGGCCGGAACGTGAACGTTCTGCCGAGTGGCACGTCGGAAATAAAAAATGTCATTCGTGAATTTGTATAATAATTCATAACAAGGCTGCCAGTTTTATTTTCTTATATACCCCATAAAAATTCGATAGATCTTCCTTTCTGCCATATTCCCATAATTTTACCAATAAAATGTTTTCAATTTGTCAAAAATGGTGAAAAATAGATGTGTGGAATCCTGGGGGTCCACCCGGACCTCTTTGGGAATGACGGTATATAAGATTCTTTGTAAATAGGTGTTCAAAGTTTAGGACAGTGTTTAGATTATACAAATAAAGCTATTAACATTTTTTTATAAAAACTATTTTAATGAAAACAAACAAAAATAAAGTTGAGTACCAGCTCAACAGTTGTTCGTATATAAGCTGCTCATTCATTCATTCAGCACTTTGATGAAATAGTAAATATAAATAATAAAAAGTATTTGAATGACGTTGTTTTATGTGTTGATATATTTTATTAGATGCACTGAACACTGACTAAAAAGTTGGAACTTTTAATTTTAGAAGGACCTTTTATAGCATTGATTTTTTTGCTACAAAAATTACTTGTAAGTATAGTGACGGTAACGCAAGAAAAGGCTGATTTTATCAATGTGCTTATACCTAACAAGAGGTAGAAAATATTTTTAATCTATAAACTTTAAACTACTGGAGCGATGTTTATAGTCATCTAACAGAAGTTCCAAGATTTTTATGTAGCCACTGACAGTTCTATGTTCAATATAATAAAATGATAAAAACACTAGGAATAGGTAGGTGTTTATTTTCATAAATTAAATGCGAAGTATTGTTTTGGCTCACCTTTCCTCAATCTAGCCCAAAACGAAATTTCTCTGGCAATTTGCACATTAAAATAATTAAAAAAATAGTGGCAGGTAAGTTAACTTAAATAATTGTTACTAGACTCCCGACTACTGGACTGTTATCTCCCGTTACTTTTTATGTAAGTCTTAATCATTTTTTTATAATATTGGAAGGCAAACAAGCTGACAAATTTTCAGATTATTAGAAATTCACGCCACCTATATAATTCTAACATAACAAATTATAAGTGATATGTAAAACTACAAAATACACTAATTTAAAAATATGAACGAATTAAACTTTTTTATTCACAGATTAGTGATTAACAAAAGTTGACTATTTAATTATTGGTGCCCAGCTATGGGTACATTATCAACATCTTATGCCTCCGGAAGGTCAAACATATTTGACAAGCACATTTTTCACATCTCACATTTTTATAGTAGATTACCGAGTTGTAGATCTCGTGTTTGACTTAATATTTGATGATGTCTACTGTATTTGATGCGTAAGTCATGCAATCAACTATAAAAACATGAGGTTTGACTAACATGTTTGTGTCATCCGGAGACCATTCTGTTCCTTTATTTAGAGGTGCCCAGTCATCTGCAAATTACAGGGATGTGTAGTCATCAAGAGGAATCAAAACTTCTAACAAGTTAGCTGTAAGTTTTAAAATAATACTCTAAAATATTTTTTTTAACATTATTTAATCAATTTTATTCTTAGACTTTTTATTTCTCCTTTTTTTCTTTGTTTTCTTAATGGCTGGTTTTAAGCTATGGTCATCATTTGCATCTTCACCATAGCTAATAGAAACAAAGGCTCCAGGCTTTCTTTTACGTGGTTGTGAATCTTTAATTTCTTCCTCACTTTCACTGTTACTTTTGTTTGAAATATCATTTTGTTCTTCAACTTCACTGCCATCTATCTTTTCCTGCTTTATTAAACTTCGTTGTTTATTTAGGGTAATACAAGTGATTCTACATGAAGCATTTGCTGAACAGATTTCTTTGATATTGTCATCTATAGTCAACCATACTTTTAACTCTCCAGTACTAGAAGCAGAATATAATCTGCCATTTTCATAATATAAAGATTTAACCCTTTGTTTGTGAACTGGAAATGTTTTAGCTTCTGTTTCAGAAACTGTAAAAGTTACTATGTTCCCATTTTCCAAACCAACAAACATTTTGTTGTCATCAACCCATTGAACTGTAGTAGGTTTTGAGTTACATGATAGCCGTTTCTCAAGTCCAGCTTGGCTGATTGTCCAGACATCTACATTTTGTTGTGAAATAAGTGAAAATCTATCACCACCAGGAGAAAACTTTATTTCAGTAGCCAAAGTAACACCTTTACTTCCTAAGTTTATTGTGAATGCTGGTCTACCCTTTATTAAATTCCATGTTCTTAAGGTTTTATCACCACCAATACTTAGAGCTAATTTATCTGAAGGGTGAATTGCAATATTGGTAACTGGTTGGCCTGTAAAAAATATTTATAAGTTTAAATATGTCTTTTAAATAAGCAACAAATGAGTTCTGTAGCTATTTACAAATAGGTGTTAATTATTTTATAACTTATTTAGACCTACTAGTCTAAGTAAATAATAAAATAGCCTTTACTTAAGTAAAGTAAGTTTAATAAGTTCATAAAAAGCTAAGTTGTACCTAACTTACAAAACTTTTTGATTGACATGTGTACATAAAACAGTGCAGTTGCTGACATTATTTGTTGCATATTTTTTAATATTATAAAAAGTAACAAAATTCATTATTGAAAAAGTCAAAATAGTACTCTGGTGTAAAAATATGTTTAGCTAAGAAAATTAAACAATAAAAATATATTTATGCCAAGTCTCTTGCATCAAGAGACGTGACCAGTGTGTATGTATGAAGAGAGTAATTAATGGTAAGGAAACTAAGGAAGTATGCAGGAGTTGAGACACTCGGCACTCCATACTCTGCCTCACGCATTAGGGACTTGGCATGAAGATATGTCTATTTATATCTATACAGTATACAGGACTATATGACTGCACCTAGCCTGTATGTAGGCCATTGTGTGTGAAGATATGTATGTACATAAAAATTATTTAAAGATTTTTGATACCTCTAAAAACTGAAACTTACATATATGTAGATATTGTCATATACGTGGGTCGTATATCATTTCACTAAGCTATCAGCAATAAATAACAGTAACAGTTATTACATCCAAATTGGGTACAGTCTACAAAATATGGTTTTTTAATTACATAACTCTCCAAACTGGAACTTGTCAATGGCTAGGTTATGTAGGCAAAAGAAATAAATTTAAGCAATTAAGTTGGGCATTGGGAAAGTCAACCTATGCTTGCCTCTTACAAGCTGCCTAGCAGTCAGTTATGTCTATTCTTCAAAGGAGCGCAATAGAAGGTAACCAAAATAATATCTACCTCCATGTGCTTTTTTCCAAATTTTTTCCATTTGCCAATTTCCTGTCCTGGTAACTATGATTGAGCCATCGTCGCTGCCAGTTATTAAATGTGTCCCACTGTTGGTAAAAGCTACCGTATTGATAGTACCATCGTGGTTCATGAGAACAGTGTGTTCAGTACGAGTCTTCAAATCTATTATCACAAACTTGTCATCAGTTCCACCTGATGCTAGAAATCTCCCAGAAATAGAAACACAACGTACGGATGCCGTGTGCGAATGTGTAGCAAAGGTTTGCTTTAGTTGAGTAACCTGGTAAAGAAATTTGATTTAAAAACATTCTTAATTACTTACTTAAAAACTGCAATGTGGTGTATCACTGTCATTACCTCGTTTTCAGAACACAACGAGTAACCAAGTAAAAACCCTTCATATGTCCCTACTATCAACTCATCCATTTTTTTGGTTTTTATGGCTCAACAATAAGATTGAAATCTTTATGTTAGATTCTTCAACGTTTGTGGTTTATAGCTAAATTGTTATGTTATCCCTCCATCCTCATTGAATTTTCGAATAAAAAGCATGTGTTCGAGTTCGAATCGACCTTCAACTTCAATCGAATTTCAACTTTGACAATGTCAAATTGACGTAAATAAGTGACAAGTTGTTTTTTAATTTTTATCCCTTAAAGGCAAAGGAATAAGTGACATGACTGACATTGGCATTTATCTTCTTTTGATCTTATTTTGGCATTGACTTGTAATTATTCTAAGTTACCTTCATTGACGTGTCCTTAAAGTACATGTCTATTAGCTGACGCCAGACACATCGCACGCACGGCTTGCAACGGAATGTAAGGACTATCTTAAGATAAGATAATATATCATTTATTTATTGTATTTACATACATACCTTTCTAATTTTCCGCGGGAGGGTACTGGCGGCCTGTAATACAGGTTTTCATTACCCTACAATAGGCGTCAGACGCTCACAGCCAAGGGTGAGCAGAAACATATATATAAATATAATATAATATAACATTTTGTTTGTTACTTTTTGTGAGTGTGAATAAATAATTTTGAATTGAATTGAAATTTATTGCATGAAATAGGGTTACATAAATAAGATGTTATAGAATTGTTATTTTAACAGACTCTCCTACTTCACCATTTCAATGGCATGCAATTTCAGTTGTCATTTATAACTATAATTATTCTTTATATAAGTTACTAACTTCAATCTTGATTATAATTCAATAATAATATTTTATACACAACACATTTAACAATTATTTCAATTGTAATGTCAAAACAAATTATATAACACTAAAGAAACGCACACTCACATATAAACACAACAAACACAAATAATTACCAGTCTATCAAAAATCCAGTATAATCAAAAATTGATGATGTACGACGGCAATGCAGAAATCCGGTGCAAATGGCGCGGATAGACACTATCTGTCCCTTTCGCATCGGACGTTAACATTTCCGTTTTAAAAAAATCCGTTCAATCCGTTGGGTGCCGTACGTGCGATGCTTGTTATAATCTTAGAGTAATTAAAAAGATGCCATGGTTACAATAATGTAATATAGTAGTCTTCTTGTGTATGATCAATGGTTAATTAGCATTTATTTTTTATTTATTTTTCTCTTTTTTTTTGGGACTGTCTTACAATGACATGCCAGTCCATAATTAGCATATTTGCATAAAGAAATGTATAAAGATTACCCGATAAAAAAAAGTAGGGGTCGAATGATTTAAAATAGCCATAAGCCCTCATTGTTAGTGATGTCAGGACCTTAAGTAAAGTTGTGGCCACCCTATTTTTTTATTTGCTTTCTTAACATAATTTTATGGCGACTCAGGAGATTTTTCTTCCCACATTCGAGGAATTTGTCTTAAATTTTAAGGGAATACAAAAATAATTAGGACTGGCAACTCGGTTGACAATGTCGCATGTCAAGTCTTGAAATAAAATTTGTTGTTTCTTCGCGATTTTGCATTTTTACTGTATAAAGTTGTTTGTATTTTTTGTAACTTATTAAAAAAACCCTTATAGTTTTTGACAATAGAGATATTCCATTCTGGTAAGTTCAAGACTGCTACATTTGATATTCAACAATCTATCGATCTTTGTATGCAATATGCCTGTATTTTTCTAATGTTTTAGGATTCCCAAAAGAGGACATATCTCGACATCTACAAGATGGATTTAGCAGAGACAATGAAAAGTGTATTGGCAAAAAGTTCAGGGAATTCAACCAGCACGGCGAGTGGATCGAACTCTGCAACTCCGCACGGCGCTGAGGGATACGTGACGGAGAAATTGTATATGTTATTGCAGTTGTACCTGCAAAACAAGGGTTGGAGTCCTAGTATAGAACTGTTACAATGTTTTAGTGATCTGAAAGAATCATCTATGCTGCCTAGTGCTGCCTATCTTCAGTAAGTATCAGTTTATTACACCTTTTTTATACTTGTACCTTGCCTTGTAACTAAGATTTTATCCGTGACTGCTTACCGTCACCACTTGGTGAAACACAGTTGTAATAACCATTGTAATATTACAATCACAACACTTGTACTTGTTTCACTGTTTATTGTTTTAATATAATTTAAAACACTGTTAATGGCAAACACGGCACTGTGGTCAGCAGCCGTTGAATTTATCGTTTTTTCTTTGTATCGATTTTAATGCCCTTTTTGATAACATTTTCATTCACCTATCAAATGAGTTTATTTTTACTTTGTATAACCTTGTTTGCAACAATTAGTTATTGGTTTAAAACTCATTTGATAGATGCATGAAAATGTTATCAAAAAGGGTATTACAATCGCCATAATCAATAAAAAGAATAATAACGATAAATTCAACAGGTGCTGACCATAGGGCCTTAGTGTAGTGGTTAGCATAACAGCCCGGTACGCTGGAGACATGGGATAAATCCCGACAGGTGCCGTAAAGGAGGTTACGCTTAAAAAACATCCGATTGTTAATTTGATTGAATTGCCAACTAGTTTTGTTTTAGTTGTGTTTAAAAAATATATCTAAAAAATTTACATGAAGATGTTTTAGTAAAAAGAAACTTGTTGGCAAATAAATCACATTAAGATTAAACCAATAACCATTATAATAAAATTACCACAACATTTAGAATTCATATGCTTTGTTTATAACTTTGCTAAATGACTAACCAAGTTAAGTTTCATAGTTTGTTAATGAGAAAATATGATGTTTAATGCAGCTGGTTTAAGAGACCACCTCCGGTTGTCCGGTTAATAAGATGTGCAATATTTGGTTCACACCCGCTTTGGGCTTCTTTGCAGAATAGACCATTTGGCTTCCTGCCAAGCAGCTCGTAAAAGGAGAGCAAAAGCTTACTGTCACTAACCCTGTGACTTTTGACTAAGTGGTAGAGTTTCACAGTGACTTTCCCAGTTTGGTACCACCACAATACTTATTCCTGCTGCCACAGCACCAGTGTTTGTCATTGTTATATTTCGTTTTGTGGGGTAAGGTAGCCAGTAATCATACATAGTAAGGCTTAACATCCCAGCCTCAGGTTGGCAATCATTATCACTTTTGGTGTCTATAGGCAGTATGAATTTCTTACGATCATAAAAATCTTGTTTTCCTTCCAAAATTATAAAGAGAGAGAGAGAGAATCATGAAAGAGATATAAACACTGATTTATAAATAGTGAAATACATTTTCTTAACACTCCTCTCTAAAATACATAAAACATTTACATACATTATGTATAAGCTTATCCATGTTTGGAGGCCAACATAGTTCAATAGATTGTAAATAGACCTAATCCATTCAACCACCTGGATGCACTTATAGTTAGCTAAATTAATCTTTATTGCATATTTTAGAATGATGGCTTCAAGAGTTGGTTTAGATGCCCAAGGTAGATTAATATATAGAGAAAATGGCAAAATAATATTACCATACGAACATTTTGCAAATGCTGTTATGTTGAAGCATATGAATGGCCCACATGGACTGCATCTTGGATTAGAAGCAACTGTCAGAGCTGTAAGTACAATTCCAAAATATTGCAAGTTTCTCAGTTTGTAATTTATACAAGACTAATAATTTGTGTCCTTTGTCCATCTTGTCAAAATATTTCAATCTGATACAGAAGACGAGTAGAATGAAGTTAATATGAACTTATAACATATGTAGATTTGATTTCACTTTTTTCATTGTGGACTTTTTAAATAATAAATGTCCTCGAATATTCATCTAGAACCCCTCATCATTTGTCAAATGTACCAGTTTCCAGAGTGTTTTTGTTTGCCCTTTAATGAGTAGAAGTGAGATGTAATGTAGAAAAAAATATTTGATTTTCATAGAATTCTAAAAAGGCTAATCTGTAGTGGGCATTGCTAGATGGTATTAAAAGTCTAAAATCGGTAGTCTCATACAATATCTACATGTTTTCCATTTCAAACACAAGTTTCTCATGAACTATGTAATTTTTTAAGATTTTCATACTTTTATTTCTAACACGGATTGACCTAAGTTTGGGAGTGAGATGATACATTTTTTTAAATAATAGTCATAATTAGTTTTGATTGAGAGGCCAAGTAGATGTGATATTTTCATTTATTGGAGTATTTTTTCATTCACTACTACAAAGCTTTGTACTTATATTTTCTCAAAATTGGTCACGAAAATTGACAAAGTATATATGGCCGGTTGTGGAATCATACACAATTGGCACAACAGTCATGTTTTTAAAGTTTTTAGTATAATATATATTTATGATTGCAGGTTGTGGAATCATATACAATTGGTCGAGACCAATTTGGCATGGAAAAGGAATTCATAGTTGAGGTGGTACAAAATTGTCCAAACCCAGCATGTCGCTACTATAAAAATCAATTGGAAATGACCCAAAAATCCATACAGCAGCATTTATCACAACAGCCAACATATATTCCAGGTAAAGTATTTATTTGTTTTTAATAAATAGTCCTGAGTCTTTAATTTAGAACTAACCATTGACCTTGTGAAAAAAATTTAATGGCTGCAATATTATTTTACAAAAGAGTTGGTTTATTATCATCATTTAAACACTGAGGAAGAAAAACATTTTGACATAAAATATACAAACTTTGTATTGATGTTACATCAAGTTTCTGATAAGCTGCATTAGGTTTTTTAGTGTTCCATTTACATAATATGCTAAAGTGGTTGCAAGATTCAACAGTGGCAATGTCAAAGGAATAACACAAAACTCAATTGTTTGTAATGGAGAAAACCCTGCAATTTGAGTATTTACTGGAAGGTTTCTCATTTTTTTAAAGACTTCTGACCGCTGTCCTGGGCAAAGTGATTTTGCCATTTCCCATATTAAGGCTCCTCAGTTTAAATATTTTTGTTCTATGTTTGTCAGATGGGGGTAGTTCAAACTTGTCTGACAGCCAAGCAGTAGAACGGCTACTGCGAGGCACAGCGCTACCACAAGACTACCAATTGCCTCTTGCACCACACCTCGCCGCCCTCAGTGAGTTGTTCAGTAAAAATCAATATTTATCAGTAGTTTAAAGTAGATAGAGCCAATATTTTTTCATTTTCTTAATTTTCTTCTAGTGCAAATTGTTGTTACATTATTTGGTATTTTATGAATATTTCACATATTACCAAGAAAGTTTTCTACATTTTGTGTATGTTTCTGTTAATGTGTAATAAATGTATTGTTTGGAGCTGACAACTGTTTTTCTACATAGAAAAAGGTGAGCAAGTGTCCACAGGTTTCTTCGGACTCAAACTACTAGGTACATATTAATGTTTTGCTGAAGTTTTCCTTACATGTGCAGTAAGACAATGCTTTCGCAAAATTTCGTGAGTCTAGGTCAACGGGAAGTACTCTATGGGTTTTGTTTCCCTCTTAACCCATAACAAGCAACATAAACTCCATATCTCTCAATGGCGTTATAGGACAAGTTTGTTTTTTACACTGCTGAGACCACTTGATGTTAATAGTTGTTCATGTTCCTGAGGAATGTCCTCTGTGTCCTCCCAACGAAAATAAGAAAAAAAAAACAGTTTTGAAATATCGACATTAACACAATATTTACTCAAACAAGTGTACAAAATATATACATATAGTGGTTAATTGGGAAATGATTAAAAAAATGATTTTGTGTTAATGTTCTTTTTTTATTTTGCATATATCTTTTCTGAACTGTGCCAGTGTGTGTATTTATTGTAATCTTATGATCAAGCCCGGTGATACTGTAGTTACAGCTTAATAATAGCTATGCTATGAAATAAATGAATGTGTAGTTATTAGATTATTTTTTGTAAAAAAATGCATAAATTACCAAAGCTATTGCCAAAAAAAAAGAAAATTATGCAATGTTAAGTTACGCCTTTCAGCAATACTGAGTTATTTCTAAGTCCTAATTCCAAAGTAAATATTTCTCAAACAGTATAACCTGATTTTTTTTAAAGCAAGCGTGAATAGTCTTTTTCTAGCTTAACGTGCCATCACCTTAGACCTTGTCTCAACTTTCCATCAAGCGAGTTCAGGGTATATTACATTAAGCTATCAGCCACAAAAAAAATTGCAAATCTTGAACAAATTTAGCAATCAATTCGAAATTCATCTTGCCCAATACTTAACTTCACTTCAGACTAATAAAATAAATCTATATTAATAAATTATGTAGGAACTAAATGAGTAGTGACTCTTTTTCTTATTCAATTGTCATATTTTGATTGCAGCAAATCTAGCTGGTGAAAAGTCAGATCGTCGTGCTGCAGAGAAGTTGACACAACACCAGCAAATGCTATTGCACCAGAACCGGTCTATGGGGCACCAGTCTTCAATGGAAAAATACAGTCATTCACAACAACGTTCCTCAGCATCCTCACAGTCGAGCCTCGAAACAAAATCCAAACATCACTATGGGGATGAACAAAAATTTACTGACTTTATTAAGTAAGTGCCAAATAAATTTTCAGTTTTTAATAACTGTCATGTGAAATTGCTTGTGTATAATTAATATTATCTGGGGGTGAAGTCAAGGTTTGTTTGAAAAGATTTGCTTAGCTTGCAAGGGATTGGGCGTGAAGATATGTATTTCTATGTATTAGTACCTGCCGTTGACTATCACCCCTATCACAAGTAGATAATTTGCTATCTTGGTGTTTTGTGAAAACTTGTGTGTAATATTTGTATCGTAATATGTATGTATATTTTTTTCGCCTCTCTAATCGCCTTTGATGCAAGAAGTCCTGGGTTCGATTTTCGGGTCGGGCTAATTGTTCTACGAGCTCTTTTCAGTTTTCTGAAAAAAGATAACATTCTTTCTTCTTCTTTTTTCTCGAGGGTGGGTCTCCACAACTTGACGATTTGCCGCGTATTTTGCGTCTGGAGTGTGGCAATTCCTCCATGAAGCCCAACAACTTTTTTAACATTGCCTAGGATTGGATTTATGCCCAATATGACGAAGGACTTGCCACCTGTCACATCAAGGGACTAAATGTCGTCGGCTAATCGTGGGTGTATAATAGTATGTGGC
>DVZN01000123.1:0-16841 GCA_018237365.1 Caria ino melicerta
ATTTTCTAAATATAATTTTCAAAAAATATGTTCTAACAAAAACAAAAAACCGAGCGAAGCTCGGTCAACCAGATATTAAATATTATATGTCCTATTTTGGGCAAGCATATTCGAGGCACTGCTAAAATGGGAAAGTCCCGACACCATTCTAAACATACTGTTGTATTGTATGTGGAGGGAATTCACAAAGTATGTATTCCTGAATCATATAATTTTTACTACTATAATCTAAAGGTTTTTTCTATATGTTTTCTAAAAATGAAACAAAGCTAGATCTGTTTATCTTACCCGAAACCTTCTACATATAAAATTTCATGAAAATCAAGATTACGAGACCTGGGTGACCGAGCATCTTTTGGTTTTTGTTTCTGTAAGTTTTATGAAAATTAAACCTAGCTAGATCAATTTTTCATCCCCAAAACCCTCTGATTACTAAGTTTCAAGAAAATCGTTAGAGATGTTAGTGAGATCTCAATTATATATATATTATACAAGAATTATTTGAATTATTCATTTAAAGTTAATAGATTAGATAAAAGTAAAAACGGACAAATCAATGCAACTGCTAGTATTTTCTTTTATAAAATTAAACCTAAAAATGTTTTCTCGAAATTTAACCAGGTGACATTTATTATGGATTTTTGTTCAAAGTTGTTTATACATTTGTGCACACACTACTACAGTAAATGACATCATAGCATATTGTGTATTCATTCAGGTTAATAAACATTATGTAAGTTAAAATTAATTATCACTGCTTGTTACTTTAAAATTGAGTCCTTCCTCTTTATTTCATACTCTAATGGGTTTTAAATTTTATGTCAAATTTTAGGTAACTAAATTAACATATCGTCACACCCATAAACCCCTTGAGAGGGTAAGGCAAGGGTACATACTTGTATGCACCCACAATTAGCCGACGATATTAGGCCCCATGGTGTGACTGATAGCGAGTCCGTCGCCAATCGAGCATAAATTCAATAATGACAATATTTATTTATAGGCACCAAAGGTTGTAATGGTGCATCGCCAACCTGAGATCAGGAAGTTTACCGATTACCCGATGCCTTGAAAAAACACCCATGTTCGGGTTTTAAGAATAAGGTAGCTGGAAAACACTTTTGAATGAATCAAAGCATCCCCGATGCAAGTTGGCAACACACCATTAACATTGTTGATATCTATAGGTGCCATGAATAGATTCTTATCACCAGGTAATCTGTAGGCTTGTTGGCCATTGTAAAATATTAAAAAATTGGCTAAGAGTCTTACTCGCCTATGACGGGTTCTGTAGCAGCAAATAAAAAATATATTACCACTACCATCAGTACAGGACAACAAACCACCATTGCTATGGCGCCAGTATCAATCCCGATTTTGAAAGATATTTTCATACAAATTATTCCACATCCAGACAACTTATAATTATAGCGATATTAGCAATATTAATATTAGCGATATAAACTTCAAACGAAAAGTGATTTGAATAAAATTTCAAATCACTTTTCATTTGAAGTTTATATCGCTTTTCATAGTTTTCCCCTGCATAGTTCAAAAGTTAGAGGGGTGAGAACACACTTTTACCACTTTAGAAGCGAATGTCTCACAAAGCACTGATATTATCAAAACAAATTTCTTGAAACCTCCATACCATTTAAAAAGACCAATCCAATGACACCTCACATAGCAATGGTTTATTGAATATTTTTTTCATCCCACAGTTGTATGTATGTAGTGCTATCCTTTTTAATTTTATTTTCCAAAATTATTTTGTAGCAGTTTATAGAATACATTTATCTTTCAAATTTAAACTACATATATTGCATAGTATAGTTGAAATTTGAAACTGTTGACCTAAGCTAACATATAGACACATTCATTCATTCAGCAGTCTGTCCCAGACCAGTCCACTGTTGGATATAGGGCTTCCCCAGTGTATAAGAGGATGGCCATAGTCACCACACTGTAATGAGTAACAAACACATACATAATCTTACCACCACCTAACCACTCATCACATCATGGGGCATATTATTGTCGGCTAATCATGGGTGTATACTAATATGTACCTCTGCCTATCCTTTCGAGGATATATGAGTGTGACGATATTTAAATAATCTTATATATTTTTCATCAATTTCAAAAACTAGAAGGTTCTATACACAGTAATACGGTACAGTAATTTTATAGCAAATTACAGACCAATTTTTAGAATTTTATTTTGTTTGATAGGGTAACTTACAAAAAAGGATGTAAGTAACCTTAAATGATTATCATAATACAAACATACAAAGTAAGTATTTATAATATATTTTAGTACATTAGAACTACAATTAAAGTACAAATCACCCTTTTTTTATCTAGTCCTAAAATTCAACTACCCACATATTAACATTATTATTTGTAACTAGACAATAATTGGAACAAATCGTTAATAAAAGGGTAGGTACTGCTATAAATAAAGAAGATTGAACCTATTTAAAATTGCAAGAGAGAGAGAGAGACGATAAATTACTTAAAAATACGGCGTATCTAAATAGGCAAGAAATTCATTAAAGTTACACAGCGATATGATTTAACAACTTAATAAATCACATTTTTTACAATATGTGGGCTGAAATGTTAGAATGTGAATCATACTTCACACTCCAATTAAGCTACCGACAGTACCAATAATTACAAACTAGGAAACTACCCAAATAGTCGTAAATCCATGCACGAAACAATATAAAGTGAAATTCATTGCGCCACTAATTATGAACATATTCTAGATAGATTGCTGGACTAAAACAAGTGAGGGTACTTATAAATAAATGCTTTTTAGTTTTTTAGAGTCATTTAAATCATAAATTACACCATTTTTTTACGGCCGATGCAAATCTGATCGTAAAAATCGAAAAGAAAACAATGTTTTACTATCACAGAATTATGACAACAAATATTAAACTCACCAGTATCAGCTGCCGCCGGCGTATCGTCACCGTTCTGCATCCTTAAATTTAAGTTACGCCCCAAATAATACTAAAATATTGTTACAATTAGAATCCAAACAAAATTCATCTAGATTTTAGAGAAACCAATTTATTTCTTCTCTGACCAACAACCGTCACACACAAAAATAGAACGTGAATAAAAAAAACAATTGCGCCTTGCAGTGTTGCCAAATAAAAATACTAAATTACCAGGCGAAACCATAGACAATAAAAATACTTTGACTTAGAAGTATTAATGGAATTTAAACATTTTTATTTTCATGTCTTTTCTTCAAACAATAAGCTGTGAATAATTAATGTAACATTAAAAACAGGATTTTTTATATTATGAAATACTAAATAGTAAATCAAAAATTTACTGTTTATAATTTTCATTTACGAATAACGCCTAAATATATTATTGTGATATTATTACACTATTTATATTTTTATAGTTGTATGCATTATGCATTGCTTTACGCGAAGAAACTTTTTCTTCTAGGCGCCTACTTATATACTTGTGATCTTATTTTATAAAAACCACTTTACTTGTGTTTACATAATTTTTATGAACTGCCAAATATATAGGCTTATTACCAACAAGGCTTTAGGCTATGTGTGGTAGTGCTGTACGTATTGTAGAGCAATCTACTGCCTTACCATTTCCTAGCGCTATAACGTTGGTGTTTCACATGACAGTATGCTGATGCAGCGGTTGGAGCAGCCGGTGGACTTGCATATTTTGCTTAACGTTACAGTTAAAAGAAAGTTAAACGCTGTTATAAGCTTATGAACCTGACCTCGATATTTATAGGTGTTATCATAGCACATACTAAAATGAGAGTTGTCTGATACCCACTATTTTTCATACTATAAAAATATAATAGACGTTCACATTTCATACCGAAGACTTCTAATGTGTCCAAGAACTTAAAAAAATCTTCTGCTTTGAGGATAATTATGTGTTTGTTAGCGTGATTATAGAAAATGTTAATAAATAAAACGATTGTTTATATATATAATATATATCAATATCGTCTCTGTGGTCGAGTGGTGTCGGTGTTTGACTTTGACATACAAGGTTCCGAGTTCGATTCCCGAGTCGGGTATGATCAATGATTTTTCGTTTTTAATAATTAACTTTGTCTGGGATTGGATTTGTGCCGGGTTAGCGACGAACTTGCGACCCTTTACATCATGAGACCTAATATTGTCGGCTAATATTAGTAGGTAGTACGTCTACCAACCATTTTTTATATAACAGAAAGAAACCTATAGACTTATTTAATTTATTATACTAGAAGAAAACTGTTATTAAAGTAGAACTTAAATACGACTGTTTTTAATTTAGGTCAATACGTACGTACACTTTTTTACAATTGTAGCTCATTCTTTGATGTTCCGCTTATGGGGTCTTCTAAATGACAGATTCAGTCCTTTTTTCCAGCATATTTTACCAGATGAACGAGAATGATCAAAATATGAGTGCCATGGCCCATGGTTAGCACTATATACGCGCATTATTAGGAAATTGATGAGCGCGATTTGTGCGTAGCTGTAACTACATGACGTTACGGCGTGATTGGTTTACTTCTCACATGACCACGCTATTTACAAAATATACTGTTATTTCAAAATTTTAATAAGTTATTATACTCGTTTTTAATATTCAAGTGACGCTTCCTACATACTTGCCTAACTTCCTCCACATTCATTACTCTCTTCATACAATACAATTAAGTATTAATTGTCTTGACTCTTCATTCTAAAGACTATTTAGTGCGTAGTAAGAATTTTTGATTTTAGAACATACATAACTTCACACTAAGTCCATTCCCGTAATGGAGTGCCAAGTGTCACGACTCAGGGATACTTGCTTAGCTTCTTCCACATTTATTACTCTCTACATACATACACGGCGATTTCAGAGACTCTTTGGTTTAAGAATGAAAGAATAAATAAAAAAAAGATGGAAAATTTCAGGCATCATACGCCATGCTGTTATTGGGAAGGGATAGATATTGGTACTCAACAATTGCTGACAATGTTTTATTTGTTAATCGATCATTTAGTTTTTTCTCGCCCAAAAAAAGCGCCAACATCGATCTACCCTTAAACATTTTAGCCTATAAATAAACAATAAACACCAAAAAAACATAAAGCAATAATTTATTAAACTTAACAATAAGTTAGCGTATAGTTTGAGACATGTGGAGTGGAGTGAGCATTAATTCGAAGGCAGCGTCTTTCAAGTTGGCACCTCTTAGATTCGCTTCGTGGAGATCACTTCCAGATAAGTTGCAACACTGAAAAATGAACGGCATTTATAATTTACTAGAACAGCGCGATCTATTGTATACGCTTTGAATTAGTCCGGGCTGTTTTACAGACTAAACCTCTGCCTTGCTTACATGCAGCTTGTAAAAGGCGAGCATAGGCTTACTGCCAATAACATTGTGACCTTTGAGTAGTTGCAGGGACTGACGTTAAATGGCATTTTAAGCGTGTTTGTTTCTACATACATTAGTGTGAAGTGCTACGTCCGTACAAACTCCTGTAGGGTTTCTGGATGTGGAAACATGATAGAAAATATGTTGTAACAAACTTGTAATAAATAAATAAATAAAATAAAATAAAGAATTTTAATTTAACGTGAAGATGCATATATGTACATACAGAGCTGTTACCACAATCCTGTGGCTTGGACGACCTTGACTCAAGACAATCGAAAACGTAGCGCTCATTTCAAAGCAAACCTTCCTACATCTTCAAAATTATCGCCATTTTCAACCAATTTAAATAAAACCTTAACAAATTATAAACTTAAATATTTCATATGTCTCATAAACAACACTAGCCGCTCCTGACGGCTTCGTCCACCTATAGTTTTGCTTCTAATATTTTTTTTATAATGTTGAAAGGTAAATAAGCAGACAAGTCCAGTTAACTATACACAGGCTAATCTGAACACTAGTTCGCAATATGGCATCACATCGAAAAATAGATTATATTAGAGGCTAGCTGTTATCCGCGAATTCGCCTGCGTGCGTCTCTAGCGATTTCATTGATATTTTTGCGTGTAACTAATTATTTTTTAACACAAAAATCATTAAGTTACACTCTGCAATCTCGGCTAAACAAATAGGTAGTACCTCCCAACAAAATCAGTCAAGCCCTTTCGGGATCGAATTTGTACCCGATTGGCGAAGGACTTGCCACCTGTCAGTTGTCACATCATGGCAACTTTATTCTCGTCCACATAGTATGTTCAAAATATGAGTAACTAGCTAAGTGTATTATTATTTTTACATTTTGCAACCTCAACTAAAGAAGTAGATTGTAAGTCCCACCAAAATCGGTCCAACCTTTTAGGAGACTACCTGAAATAATAGATAGACAAAAAAAATCCCTTTCTCCTATATGTACTCTTTAAAAAGCTGAACTATTTTAATTGTATTTATATGAATTGTATTCATTTGAATTCTATTCATTTGTATTGTATTTATTTGAATTGTATTCATTTGAATTGTATTCATTTGAATTGTATTTATTTCTGAGTAAGCATGGCATTGCCCGGGATTAGAATGTGCCCGAAGGGGCGATAGGCTTGCCACCTATCACATCATGGGCCCTAGTATCATAGCTAATCGTGAGTGTTCTAGTATATCTACTGGACTTACGAGTCGTGGAGATACTAGCACACCTCTGCCTACCTCTTCGGGGATATTAGGCATGAATGTACTTTTTCCTTATGTTAAACTAAATTTAAAGAATAGTAAAGACAAACGGATGAATTGTCGATTTTAGAATACTAAACTTGACTTCTTGTTACCATTCTTGTCCAAGAATAAATTTTTAAATGACCAAACCGACATGCAGACAGACGTTTCGAAAATGAAAGGTTTCTTGTTAATTTCGACACTCAAAAATATTGTTTTATTATTTTATCGCTATTTTAAACCTAGAAATAAATACATAGGAATTTTAAAGAAACCAACAGACATACTGACAGACGTGGTGAAAATTATTGGAATTAAAAAAAAAACTTTTTTATCTGTAACTTTTAAAGTTTCTCCTGCGCTCATTAAAAAGTTGTTACTTTGTTATAACATAGTGTTTGTCAGTCTGTCAATTTTAATTATTTGTGTATTATTAATATTTTGCTTATAATTGGTCAGGTAACAGCATGTTTTCCAAATCCCAGACAGTGTTTGTCGTTCGACCGAAAAGAACATGACAATAAATTAAATATCTATTTTTCCGATTCTTATCATAGTGAAAATATATTTTATGCAAATAGTGAATTAGGCACATAAGCTTTTACTGGTTAAACAGCTTGGTTTTAATTTATTTGGCCATTTTGGCTGGAGTATTGCATTTATTATAGCGGTTCCTTATAAGATAATTCATTGATATTTTTGCTATTAGTAATAAGCATAATTACATTAGCTTAAGACGGACAAAATGTACCAGACCTAATGTTGCAGCATTGTTTGTATTATAAGTCGTGTGGGATCGAATGAGGGAGCATTCAGTAGTGTTGACAATACTTTTTAATGATTAGTTTTAATCGCTTCTATAGTCGAGTGGTGTTGGTGTACGACTGACGCGAGAGGTCCCGGGTTCAATTCCCGGGTCGGGCTATTTGTTCTATGAGTTTTTTTTTCAATTTTTCTGAAAAACATAACATTGCCTGGGATTGGATTTGTGCCAGATTGGCGACGGACTTACCACCCGTTATATGATGGGGCTAAATTTCGGCGGCTTATCGTGGGTGCATACTAGTACCTACCTCTACCTACCCTTTCGAGGATATATGGGCGTGATGATATTTTTCAATTTTTATTTTATGATTAGTTCAAACGTGTCTTTGGAAACGTTATTTCTTAAAGTATAAGGTTGAGATATTAATTTTTAAACGGCTCTAGTAATCGATTCCTAAACTAACTAAGCTAAGCTCTAAACCCCCTACTTGCAAAATGGTCGCTGACCGCTCCTGCTGGGAATACCCTCGAGATCTCACCTGGTAGGGCTAGCTCGCTCACAAGGCGTGAAGATGGGAAAAGGGCCTAATCAAAGTCTATTTAAAATCCTAAAAATAAACAAATATGTGATAAAATCTAATTCAAGTCAAGAAATATGCTTAGTCTTGACACGTTGAGAGGACTACCTCAAACTCCGCGTAAGAGACGTACACTACACGACATCCAGGCGCGGTTCTAGCTTAAAATTTTAAAAGGGGTCACCCTTTATATTACTAATAAAAAATAGTGTGATTTTGTGAACTCCTATACAAGAGAAACTTACAAAACCCGCAAAGCACTTGCACAAACAAGAGTATTTCGCGACGGTTTGTAATGCGACATTATGTAGACGTAGCACGAAAATTGAGACGATAGTGGTAATATTAAATGTATTGGCCATGCTTCGCAATTTTGCCGCCTTTTGACCGCACCTACAAATTTAGTTGAGTGATTTTTAGTCTGTTAACACTACTTGCTCCGCCATTCAAAAGTGATTGCCTTAATAAACCAGAATGTGCCAACTATTCCATATTGTTGTTTGTCCTTGTTTGTATGATTGTGATAGTGATCCGAAGACAGCGGTCGTGGAAAAACTAAATTTTCGGTAGCTCTTCGTACTTGGTTTCTCTGTTATGAGACAGCTTTAAAACGCCCATTCATTTTAAAAGCATCTATTTTATTTTACGTGAGTTTTTTTTTATGTGAGTTTTATTTTAATCTACTATCAACAAAATTGAATCATTTTGCAAGTTGATAATATCAAAACTTGAACTACGAATATTGATAATAGTTATTATCAATATTCGTATTTGTTGGGTTGCCGGGGAGCATTGTACAAGCGAAAAATTCAATGTTTATAAGCCTTAAAATCATGATTCAATTTTGCTGATAGTGCCTTACTATAATGACATTGGACATTGGAAAATTTTGAGTGATTACAAAATATGCTCAAATGTTCTGAATGAGTTTTGGTCATGTCACTCAAATTTTTTGGTCAAGTCACTCAATTTTTTTGGAGTGAATCAACTCTTCGATAAGACACTCACTCAACATTTTTGAGTGCCTAAGCTGAAGGTGTGATCGAAAGAGACTTAAGGCGGTCTCATTATTAGTCATTGTATATCACAGTATTCTATCACTGACAATTAAATGTAAGTTTACGTTAGTGGTCAGGCTGTACTTAATCTAGATCTTAAGTATTTAATTAGTGGCAATATTCCGACATATTTTAGCTTTAATGAATATTTATAGTTTATATTAATTTTAGATAAATTCCCTCCAATGTTTTTCCTGTAGCCTACGGCAACAAAATATAGAATGTTGCTCACTAATGCTCAGTTACAATCTGTATTCTTATTGATATTATTTGGTTTACTAATTCCTTCATATTTAAAATATTATTTTACCACTGGCAGCTGTTCCACAGTTAGAATAGATCGATCAAAAATAAACACTACAATAGAAAAATGTGTTTTAATATGACTCCTGAATTTGAAATTAAGACAGACGGTCTTAAGGTCATTCATTAAAAAATAACCCTTAGGTCTAATTGAAAACAGTCTTTCAGCTGTCTACGAAATATGGGACTGTTAAAAGTTGACCCGAATTTTGTTGATAGCTAAATATTTAAATCGCTGGAATGCTTAAATATTTATATCGTCTAATTTCAACTTTGCGCAATATACAGCGTGGCGCCGTATTGGTGAACTTAATTGAACTCACTTCAGCAATTGAATCTCCCTGATATGGAGCAATGGGAAGTGGCCAGGGCACAACGCCTATCATTGTAGAGGAGATGAAAAACATAGGCATCTGTTTGTATTTCAGCCGCGGTTTACGCCTAATCTTAACTGATCGCGGCGAAATTTGATTGGTTGCAAAGTTCTACACTTGGCTAAAACAGACGGTAAACTTATGCTCGCCTTTTACGAGCTGCCTGGCAAGGAGGTAATTGGCTTATTCTACAAAGGAGCCCAGACCAACACGGGGTAAACAAGGAAACCTCTATCCTGATGGTAATATAACTATCGCCTATAGAAATCTTAGATATCGCTAAAACCTAGGGTTTACCGTCTGTCCTACCATCAGAATTTGCAAGGTAAATGGTAGAGTGGTAGACAAGATAGTAATTTCTCAAGCAAGCACAAGCTTGGTCTAAACGCCTGGGGTCTAAGCGCCTAAAATGTGGAGTAACTCGAAGGTCATGGTGACATATAGAGTTTTGTCGATTACATAGTGGAAAAAAAAGGTTAATAAAAAACTCTTTTCTCAACCATGTAAATAATATGGAGATGTTGAATGAAGGTTTAAGTAATATCGCATACCAATCTGACGCTCTCGAGTGACACCCAAAATCCCCTTATGAGCTCCCCTACTGTAATCTAGCACCTGAAAAGAGAATTTTAATAAAACAAATCTATAATCAAACAACTGTAATGTTAAAAAGTGTAAAATAGCATTAAATGAGTTAACCACAACTTATTTTAACGCCAAAAACTGTTGACTATTCCCTGTATAGTTTTACAGCTGCTCATGACTGTCAATAAATTCTGACACTTTCAATTAAAAAGAAAATATAAAATTATTTAGAAACACAAAATAAAAAATACTTACTTATCTACAGGGTGTTTTTCAACACTACAAGTCTATTTATTCTTTTTATGAATAAAGGTTCAACTGCCATTATTTATTTTCCGGAGAATTGTTTTCATCAATTTTTTTTATTTTAATTCAGATAGTTTTTTAAAATATAATGTATACATTAATACTTAAATGCGTTAATTTTCAAATACAATTAATTATTAATTCAATTTCTTAGTTATATGACATATTCTGCTAATTAAAAAAATCGTAATAAATGCAAAAAAAATATCATTGCAGTCGTACCTTCATTCTTAAACGTAAAAACCTTAGAGAACTAACGATAACCGATCACAACTCAGGTCAAGAACCGATCATGGTTGCAAATTAATCAATTAATCATGACGAGTGGTGAAACAGCCACATTACCGTGGGGCGTGGACTGTAATCCAGCTTTTTTACTTGTACTGAGACATCTTTTATAGTAGTTCTGAGGCATATCTTTGTATGGATATCGCGTATCCACTTCCCAGTGCCCACGATGCTTTCCTAAGACACTATAAAACTCATTAGAGGGAGAGCTTACGACCGATAATCAATCTTTCCCTTATCTTACCTACTGACGATAGTGCTGTCTCCATTTTTTAATATAGAGATTTATCGTATCGACGGTAGACAAAATCAAGGATACATCGATTATTAAAAACGACCATTAGAGAGAAAGAGAGAGAGATAGGACGCCGGGCGCAAGTGAGATCACAGAAATAATACGTAGGCGTCTATACCGTATATTTATAATTTGGTCATGACTATAAATTCCTATAATTTAAGTTTAAAGTGGCTGCGGCCACTAGCCAGATGTAATGTGGTCGTTTAGTACTCTATGCTTTAATAGTTCTCAACATGCACATGAAATTAGTTTATTATTCAAGACAGAAAAATACAGTTCATATTCCGTCTTGGAAAACGAACCTTCTAGACAACCTCTACGTAAAGATCATAGGTTAGAATTAACAAAAAACGTTTAACTAAATAAATTAAGACTAGATTCTTAAATTAAAACTACACTGAGGTTAAATAAGGTTTAATGAAAATTAGCAAAATGGTTTTTTTAAGCTTATAGTGGAAATTACTTGTTACTAATATCCTAGACAGTGCAATAAACTTCTTTTGACTGAAATCTACTGAAACATTCTGCGTCTATCATTTTATCAATGCCCTAAACATTTATTATATAAAATATCTGTATTTATTGTCAGAGCTGATTATTAGCAACTCTACACAATCGGGACCAACCACTAACAGAGGTCACTTTGGTTGAGTTGGAATAAAAATCAACCATGTGGAATTTGTTGGTGTAAAGATTTGGTTGACCAACCAAGTTACCTTCCTACTACCTTGGTCTTGAGACGAACCAAGGTAACGTGTGTGGGTGGTTGGACTCGATCGTGTAGAGTAGCTATACAATAAATATCGTCACGCCCACATGTCCTCGAACGGAACAGGTACATACTAGTATGGTACGTAGAGGCACAAATCCAATCCCAGGCAACGTTGTTTTTCAGAAAATCTGAAAAACTCATACTTAGAACAAGTTTCCCGAACCGGGAATCAAACCCAGGAGCTCTCGCGTCAAAGTCGGACACTGACACCACTAGACCATAGAGGCGATAGAATAGCTATAATTTTAAAAGTAAAAGTTTAAAACTACCACAACCAAATGGGCGGTATGGCTACTCTCAAATATTTGTACATAGCGTTTTGCACAATATAGTCACAGGATATTGTAAATTCCCAGAGATTTTTCTGCAACTATGGTCTTATCATGCTTCTGTTTAATGAAATTATAAGCTACCAGCCTCCATTTTATACTTAGGCCACTTTTCATATTATCAATAGTTATACAGTCTTGTCGGAATTTGTAAAAGATTTGCAATTTCAACCAGATTTTTGTACACTACTTCAAAAAATGTGTCAAAATCTATTTAATCAGAGAAACACGTCTTTTTTATGGCCTCTGACCTCTGCCCAAAAGCAATGTGATGTCGCCAAAAGACAAGATAAAATGAATTATATATGAAATTTAATTTTGTGACTCAAAAAGAGTTTAGTTACATACTTGTATCAATTACTTTTTGTTATGTCTAAAGGCAATACAGAAATACTGCTATCACATTGTTACTGTTATTATTACGAGTCAATTAATCTGTGAACAAGTACATACATATAAACGTTTTGGTTCATTTCATTAATGAAATATATATATTAAGACTGCCATGTTTGCTTTGATCAATAGCGGCACAGAATCATATTTTTTTATGGGCAAGATACATTTTGCGAGGGCCTCCGCTCGTGCATGAAAACAGATTATAGACCGGCACTTTTTCTGGTGCGTTCATGGCTTTTGAGTACCTAATACATAAATCTCCATGGTGTGAACCCCTCAGACTGTGAGGCCGTGGACTGTGGCCCACTTTTCACACTCCCTAAGCTGCCTTTGGCTTTGATTATTATGGACTGCAAAATAAGTATATGTGCAAGTTTTCATTTTGAGTCATTATAAAAAAATGATAACGAAAATTAATAAAGTGCTTAAGGTGTTTTATTTTCTAGTACATATAGTGTACATTACAGCTACCTCAAGCTTCATACAATTTTAGAATGTCTCTAATTTTTTTTCAAAATGATTTATAGCTGATAGCCGGCTCAGCCACTACAGCTCAAATGAATTTTGGGTAAAACAAATTGTTCTACCAAGTGGCATGTCTCTAAGAAATCATTTTTTTATTACTACCCTCTATTCTGTCAAGGCACAATTTCAACTACCTACTTCTATCCAACAAAATGATATTACAAGATATTTAAAATAATAAATCCTATTAATGTAATAGAAAAACTGAACAATCATAAAAAAATATCAAAGTGCAATATGAGTAACATGATAGCAATGTGGTCAACAAGTTGCATTATTACAAAATTTATTATTCTTTATAGTTAGTGTAAGTTAACCATGAATTGTATTGCATATTTCTATTGATACTCATTATTCTAATCTTTGTTCAAAAATAATTTAACTTATCTAAAAATATTAATTAACACATAAAAATAATAAACTTACATTATAGTTATTAGTTACTAAATATTAATATAATAATAATTAAAGATAATATTACAGAAATCAGTTTTAATGGTGTTTTAAATATCCTTCAAATTATACCATTACTAAATGTAAGATAGATAGATATACAAGAACTGACAATGGAAAATAGTGTATAAATTGAAATAGTTTTTTAATTCATAAAAGTATAAATGTATTATATGTGCTTTATTTTGGCTATAAAAAAGAAGGTAATTGCTTGTAATTTACCAGTTTTATCTGTCAAATTGTTCATATTTAGTAATGGCATAAGCAAAAGTTAGAACTACTCTAATAATAAATAATTGGTGATAAAGAACCATTACAATCTTTAATTGTATACAAATCTATATATTTTTGCAAAACTAGAATTTATGTCTTGCGCAAAAGAACTTTATAATTTGCTGCTACCTTTAAAAAGTGAAGAATTTTAAATTTCAAATAAAGAATACAACTTTTTTATAAGGTACATATGAGGCAGCATGTGTGAGTAATAATGTTCTGTGAGTAATAATGTTCTGTGGTAATATCTATCATATGCTCATATATGCCTCCATATGATCAAAAGAATTAAAGCAATAATAATATATAAACATTATTTATAGATTGTAGGTATGTATACAAGGTTCTTGAAATCTAACTATCAAAAGCTTTAACAAAGCAAATGTCTCATAATACTGTATCATATACAGTAAGTGGCATTTATTTAAACTTTTTAGTAAGCTAGAAAAACTGTGACAAAATATTTAAACAGCTAAAATAATTTATTTTTATAAACTAGGAAATATTCAAATGCTTCTAAAGACCTATTTTAATTTTTTTTTACCTACTTAGGTTTAGAATATTTAATTCTATTGTAATTTATGAAAGCTATGAAATTTTGCTGCCTGTATATATTTTAGCTGAATAAATTGTGTTGCAAAATCTTCAAGTTTACAAGTTTAATCACAGGAAAAAAATTTATAGCATATCCCTAATATTTTCATTGGATGTCTTTTCCCAAATTTGGCCCGATCTATACAATCTATATATTTTATTACTTGACAAGCTCTGGTAATACCTAAGCATGGCACCTTCAAACTTATGCTGAAACACTTGCATTTCAGTTTCATTATAGCCTCTACCATTGAAATTTTTAGGATCTCGACACACAGTATATTTATGAGCTCCTAGTAACTCTAATGATATATGTTTCACATTTTGTGTAATGTTGACTAAATCATCAAAAGTATTCAAAGTTTCCAAGTTTCTAATATTAATATCTGTTTTATTTTGAGGCATTTGATAATAGTGAGTTTTTTTCATTATATCTGGGTATCCAACCTCCGCATTGTCATCGTCAGCTTGATTTAAACAATATAATAATGTTTTTATAATGTATGTTCTAATTACTCTTGTCGGATCAAAGTCGTCTAGTACAGCTTTTATATTAGTATGTACTCGTGGCACAACAAACTCGTCCCAAGACAAAGTGATAACATGACTAATTTTATTAGCGTCTTCCTTGTCCATTCTAAAATTCCTGAACAAACAATCCATTTCAATAGCTTGTCTAACTATAGGATAAGATTTAGCAAATACAAAAGGGTAATTCAGGGGGAAAAATTGTATATTCCATTGAGTTATATCTGGAGGAAATAAATTCAACCTCCTTATAACATCTTCTGATATCATACTATCGTAAATAGCAAAATAATTAACACCCATCATGTGGTGAAACACAAGAAATTCT
The DNA here is from genome assembly GCA_018237365.1 of Caria ino melicerta. Lineage (NCBI taxonomy): Eukaryota > Metazoa > Arthropoda > Insecta > Lepidoptera > Riodinidae > Caria > Caria ino. The sequence continues at coordinate 15,445 of DVZN01000123.1, forward strand.
ATAAAAGCATCTTGAGATACAATTGGCACTTGATTAGGAATCACACACATTGCTAATTCTATATTATTAACAAAATTAATACTTTTACTTTCCCTGATTTTTCTCTTTGTATTAACTTGTATTAATTTATTAATTGGTGCATGTATAGGGTTTATATTATAATTATTCATATAAAAGCTGATCCCTTTTGGATTGCCAAGATTTTTAGTTAGAGAGCACTCAAATATGTACAATTTGTAACCATTCATAGCTGCTGATACTACTTTATAATCAAATCTTCCTGGTTTTGGTTTGTCATTGTTCTCTAACCAGATATTGCATCTGAAGTTTGGATTTTCATCAGCCTTTCCAATTACAATAGTGTTAATTATGTGTGCATGAGATGGTGTCAGTCTTTCATACTTTTGATATGATCTTAAAAAAGAGGAATATGAGTAGAAATTTTCATCAATTTGTTGGAACAGTGGCGGCGTTTCACGAACCTCCATTGAAGTGTTTCGAAGGATTTCTGATAACATGGTAGCATTAAATCCAGGACCGCAAAACTCGATCTCAGATAAACCGGGTTTGCCGAAAAAGTTAAGTACTTCAAGTACATATCTAAGGCGGTAGTACTCATGACGATAAATAAGAAGAGTAATAATGCTGATAAAACATACAACAACTAGTATCAGCTGATAATATTTCCTCATGATGTTACTTTGTTGTTTTCGAGGAGTCTTCATGCTCCTCAAATATTGTATTTGAAAACTAACAACATATTATTGGAGTCACTTAAGCACTATTGTATAAATATTCAACATATTAAAATCCTAAGCAAAGAATATACAAATTACAATCACATGGATTTTAATTTTTAGGGTAGATACTTTCAATTTTGATCAGTTTAGTTCGTACTTCACGTTCATGTATTAGTATTTCTATTTTCCGGTTTCCATCTACCTAACCGAATTCCGATTTCGATAATTCGTTTGCGAGATATCAGATTTGATTTTTCGAGTGATGATGAACTCGATTTACTTAATCGAGTTAACTCGAATCAAGCAAACTACAGTTAAATTTACTCTAACTCTAATTTAAATACTTCTGACATAATACAGCTAGAACTGGATGGCGCCGATTTCTAATGTGAAGTTTATCTATCTGACCTGAATAATACATATTCATATCGAATCTATTCATTAAATTGATCAGAATATTATAATCAGTGACATAGTTACCGGTTGGTGCAGTGTACCAGGGCCCCGGAACTCAGGGGCTCTATAACCTAAGCTTTAATAAGAGGGTAGCTGTCTAATGTTAAGTTGAACTCACAGTATTCTAGATTTTAAACTAACGCGTTCCATTATTAAATAGTTATGACAATAACGGGTCAAAACATGTTTAAAACTTACTTG
>DVZN01000124.1:0-16835 GCA_018237365.1 Caria ino melicerta
GATATGTGCCCGATTGGCGACGGACTTATCGTGGGTTTATACTAGTACGTAGTATATACCTCTGCCTACCGTTTCGAGGACATATGGGCGTGACGATATTTATTTTTGGAAGTCTATTATTTTAGACATTGGTGGTAATTCAGCTGTCACAATCTAGACTAAACTACATTAAAATAAATTTAATATCTTAAAATGATCTGTTCAATAAAAAATTTACATTACAAAATCGTAGTATATTTTAGACTTAGTTTTAAACAAAGGATTTTTCTGTTGGCCTAAAGGTTGACTGGTGGAGAATGCCGAAAGGCATTAAGTCCGCCTTTACGGCGTACAAACTTATTTGTTTGGTGTGCAATAACGTTAAATAAATAAAAAAATAAATAGGGGATTAAAATTATATTAGTTTTGCGCCTCAAATCTTGTTAAAAAGCGTGATTTATTGACGCTAAATCTAATTTTAGTTTAGTTTATTCTAGTTTGTGCTAACAAAATTACTACCATTGTGTGACTGACATTGACAGTTTACTTGGCTGACACTATTGTGAGTTAAGATTATGAATGAATGAACACTTTATTGTGCACCAACAAAATTACCTTAACTCAAAATATAACTAAATAGTTTTAACATTAATTATAATTTATATGATAGTTTATAGTATATTAACAATACTGTTATTGTAATAAGAATACCACACAAAGGCGGTCTTATCGCTAATAAGCGATATCTGCCAGACAACCTTTGCAGTCATATATTTCAGCTGACATTCCATTTACAACTTACCTTATGAACTGCGGCTACATATGATACCACGAATCTCAACCAGATGGCGTTGATGAAGAAGTTGAGGATATCAAGCAAATATACATGGAGCATTCCTGGATAACACCTGGGTTCCACCGGGATTGGCATGTAGTCGATAAGGGCGTTATTGTGTAGGATTATAGGGAATGGGTAAAAGCCATGTGTACCCAGGTTTATGATCAGTAGAAATGGTTCCAGCCATGGCCATTTGATTCCGTCAAGCTGAAAAATAAAAATATATTAGTACTTGTTATCTATACTAAAAGAAATTACTTTCTTTTTTGTATGTTTGTTTGTGTGTATGGGGTAATCTTAGAAATTACTGACCCGTGGATTTTTTTTCATTAACAGAAAGGTACACTGTTCAGTAGTGCTATTGGCTGTATTTTATTATTAAAAAAATCAGTGATTGAATTATATGCTTCATAAATTTAATAAACACCCAGACCCAAAAATATGAACGTCTATGTTCATCAAACATACGCCCGAGTTAATTTTTTTCTTTAAATAAATAAATATACAAATATAGTACCCGATTGGCGACGGACTTGCCACCCGTCACATCATGTGACCTAATATCGTCAGCTAGTGGTGGGTGCATACTAGTATGTACCTCTGACTACCCTTTTAAGGATATATGTGCTTGACGATATTTATTTATTTATATTATTGCTTTCCACGAATAATCTGTTAGCAATTTTTAAACATGGACAAATCACACATATTTTATATATCTAGCCCCAATATATATTAACATATACATATTTAAATGCCAGAATAAATTTTATAAACTCCCAGACCCAGAAATTCGAACGTTTATGTTCATCACACAAACGCCCGCCCCAAATTGAACCCGAGCCTCACTTTTCGTCGACGTGGTAAGTACAACTACGCTTACCACTCGGCCAGCGAGAAAAACAAGTCTTCATGGAAATACAAATGAGAGACGTGACACTTACACTGTTAGCATCAACATCGCATTGAAAGCCGTTGGTGACAATAGACACGATCAGGATGTGGAACCCGATATCCACGACACTTGCGATCTGTAAACAATAGGTTTGTTAGTGGCTGACTTGTACATTATACAGTGACTAGCAACCCGCCCCGGCTTCCAAATCCCGTGATCGTTTTTTGCCCGTGCGCTTCACTACGAAGCGTATTTACAACCCGACCGCATTAACTGAAAAGGAATGAGAATAACTTTTCGAATTAGAGGGCGGAAAACGTAAAAGGGAGCTGACGTTAGAACGACAAGGATTGTCACGCAAAAATTTAAATCGTTTGCGGAGATAAACTGGACTACGGGAATTGTAAAGAATATTATAAAGAAAACACAGAGTGTGAGTATTTCTGCGAAGGCGAATTGGTAACCACTTGAGTCGGGCACGAAATTCTGAGATTTGATCATACTTCCGAAGACCAAAAATATAGCAAACGCAAAGATTTTGTAACCGCTCAAGTTTTTTAACAAGTCCCTCGGCAGCATGTAAGAAACAAACATCCGCATAATCTATTATAGGGAGGATTAAAGATTGCATTCAATATTTTTTTATATTAAAATATCGTTAATTCTTTAATGAATGACAGGAGAAATAAACTTTTCGACATATGTTATTAATATGCTTCTTCCAAGATAGGTCATCACTAAATGTAATACCTAAATTTTCCGTGACAGCAGCAGGACAGTAAACCTGCAAATCATCTGCGTACAAGTGAAGTTTGCTGGATATGATGCTAGTAACAATATTGATAAAAATGGAGAAAGGGAGATCTTTTTGATTCGACAGAATACTTTTTTCTTTTTTTTAATTTTTGCTTTTTTAATTTTTGCTTTTTTATGCGACAGACGACATACTTTACAGATTGTTTCGTAATATTACAGGTCATGTATTGCACTTCAGAAATGACGGGCTAACAACGCTCCGTATAACCGGTACCTATAACTTGAAACCCGAGTGTACGTACAGCTCATCTTTAGTTGGCTTTGGGACTTTTATCGGTTTGCTTTGGGAAGCATTATAGTTTCTGTATGTAAAATCAAAATACCTGTTTTTTATTGAATGCATGTGACAGTTGAACCGATTCACATTACAAAATAAATATGTTTAAAATGTTTTGTGTTTGTCTATCTGTTCCAGGTAATCTCCGAATGACTGAATCGATTTTGACGAAATTTTTTCTGTTAAATAGCTGATGTTACAGAGAGTAACATAGGGTACTGTTGTTTTGAAAAAAAAAGAATTAGGGCTGCGTGCAAAAAATGCATGAAAACTTCTCAAAGGTTCACGCAGACGAAGTCGCGGGCAATACTTAGTACCTATATCAATAAATTGAGACAATGTACGTCTTGCAGAATTTTATATATTATGTTACAAGTTTCGCACAAATGGCCGTGTTTGGTTAAAATTAAAACCACAACTATTCATTAAAATTGCATGCAAAAATGTACTGACCGTCTCGATATATTAATTAAAGAGGCAATTTCTTGTGTTAATCATTGATAGGTTACACAAAGATTATATGCGAATGTTTGTCAAGTTTGTTATATTGCGCTAAAAACTACATTATTACTTACGTTACCTGGGAGCAACTTACTTTTTTAATGTAACGCTTTTGATAATCATACGCTTATACGTTATTCGTTTGCATTTACATACAATTTAAATATCTTTGCTCTTTATACAATAAAGGATTATAATCGTACATATTATTAAAAAGTTTGTTATCAATGTTAAAATCAAGTTATATTTTAAGCAAAGGAAAATTTTGTAATTAAAATATGATTAGGTTGAAAATATTACTTAAATACTTGCAATTTTCTGTCGAGTGACCTACAGGAGTCTTTGGTTGTATTAATAAACCAAGAAAATTGAATTTATGTAAGTTTCGATAAATTCTTTTATTAGAGTTTTTGTCACTTAAAATCTACCAGAATTTGACGGAGCGGAACAACGTAGCAGAAAGTCAATTATGTTGTAAAGGACTTAGTGAAATTACATTTGAGAATTTAAGAGTCGTAATTAGCTCATGCTGATAAAAATTGAAATAACATACGGAGCTCAATTTTTGATAATTTTCCATAAATTTTGGCATCTTGAAATCTTAACATTCAATGTTCGTGAAATTTTAACGTATTTAGTAAGTGTTCCTGTAATTAAGGCAATTGGTTTTACTTTCTTACCTTTTCAAGTGCTTGCTTTGTTTCTCAGATCTGGAAATAAAACAAAACTCATTAAACATTTTTAATTAATTCAACAAATACTTTAATTAGTTGAGGTTTTTGAATGACAAGATGTTGTAGAGGAGCAAGCGTTCCTTTTGATGATGAGCAACAGTCAATCACCTACTTGCTAGAAAACCAACTGTTGTGGGGTTAGTCGTTAACGCTTTGGATAAGTTTGCCAGTGGGTTTAGATAGATAGATATTCATTTATTTACCATCCTCACTCTTACAATAATAACAGTTCTAAAAAAGCATTATAAAAGAACATAATTAAATAAGTACATAAAAAACAACAAATACACGATATAGCAAAAAATATATATGAAACTATTACTACTGTATGTACCTACAACTAAAAAAGTGAGTGATATGATGTCGAAAGAGACCCTGTTCAGCATAAGCCCCGGCCGTAAGCTGCAGGGCTAACTTTTAACAAGGACTCTTTGTAGGGGCTACTAGGATATTCTTAGAGGGGCTAAGCGCCAGGTTGGTGCATTACTTTTAACTTATCAGTTTAAATACAATTAATTAGCTTAATTACAGTTACTATGAAAATTAATATTATTAAAAGGTATAGTATTAAAAGGTATTTACACAATTTTCCAAATACATATATAACGCCTTTTAATAGGTGTTGAAGGGCGTTAAATATGTAGTTAGAAAATTTCCTAGGTAGGTAATAAAATTGGTTCGTGGTAAAGGTACCGTACACGGTTACGATGGGGCAAGTAAGCCACTTTTATTTTCTTTTTGCCATGAAAGCCAGTAAGTTTAGATTTTTTTCTTAAATGTGACCATTGAAGTTATTTGTCGGAATAGAAGTGGCAGGTCATTCCAACACTTAGTGGGCATATATTTAAAGATGCCCCTGAACGAAGCAGTTTGGAAACGTTCCGTTTAAAGCACCTTAGACAGTGTGCAAATTTCCCTAGCATTGTAATTTTTTTTCGTCATTGCAATTTTTAAACAGGTATTCCGGACTTTTATTTTTAAGAACCCCAAATAAAATAACATAGAAATGTAGCTGCCATTTTAAGTATGTTAGAGGCGTTTATGTAAGGAGATACGAGTGGTACCTTAAAAGGGAAGCAAATGCAAGCATTCTGCACTCTTTGCAGTAGTACGTGCAGTTTTTGCCAGACATCTAGGGCCATAAACTAAATCGGCATAATTAAATTTTGATAGCACAAGGGAGTCGCATAATTGAACACGTAGAGTCTCGCTAAGAAAATCACGCACTTCGTACAAAACTTTCAGTCTATAAAAACAATTTCTCGTAAGCTATATTTATTTTAGGGTCCCTTTCAACTATACTATTTATTTTCCTTTTAGAACATTTGCTTTACATTTTTTTAAATTGTTTGTAATATTTTTTATGAATATCTGACTGAGATTTTTTATACCTACCGTAAGCAGCATTCCGTAAAGACATCGTCTTGCAGACAGTATTGGTAATCCAGGGATATGAAGTTTCTTTGAAAACATATTATTTTACTGGAATAAACAAACCAAACAAAGAAAGCACCGCCGAGTTAAAATGGGTGACCATTTCACACACATCAGATAATTAATACATTACAGACCAATTAAGCGAGTCAGCAGTGGATTCAAATTCGCGAAAATCTTTATACTAAAACTACGTAGTGCCGCCTTAGGCTTTTTGAATTGTAGCTCACACGGTAAAAAGCATGATTACTTAAATCTGGTATATGATCTATCACAGTAGTGATAATAGGCATGTCACTACAATTTACCTCAATAAATGTGTAGGTTCCCTAAATTTATTTATTTATTTAAATGTGTAGGTTCTTTAACGAACTGGACCAGATTGAAGTATTTTAAAAATGTGTTCATTTGGCGACTGTTACAGTTATCAATTAATAAATTAATATTATAATCTGCTAACGGTAGGATATTGTCATAGGCTGATAATGATTAAACCGTTTCAGTCAGGAAGGACATCAAAAAAAGTATCAACATCTAGCCCAGGTGGCCGATAAGCAGTACCTGCTATCATTATTACTAGTACTCTACGAACTGTAATTCTGTTCGTTACTGGTACAAGTATTTGTGTGATGAAACGTAGGAACGTCTGGGTTGTGATATTGATATTGATTTATTTATAACAGTAAAACCAAGTATTTACAAAGTCGACTAGCTCTCATGTCAAGTTTTGGGATCGAATTCCCTGATGGTAAGAAATTTACACCGCCTATAGACATCAAAGCCGGTAACTCTGCGTTGCTGACCTGAGAACAGTAAATATATGTCCTCGGATCGGCAATGATAAACTTACTTAAGGCCTCATATAGCCTTAAGTAAGTTTATCGTACCGTACCTTCCAAACTGGAACACGTAAATAGCAAAGACCTACGTTATTGTGGCAGGAATGGGAATCGCTACGAAACTCTATCCACTAGGTAGAGGTCACGGTGTTAGTAACAGTAACCTTATGCTCGTCTTTTACGAGCTGCCTGATAAGAAGGCATATAATGGACTATTCCATAAAGGAACACAGACCAAGTCAGGGTAATTTTTCGCACTTCTATATTTACACATTGTGTTCAATTTTCCTGTCTATGGTTTGAGAAAACGAATTTCGTTATATCTGAAAAGAGGTATCTATTCGTCGGACAATGGTGCAAGCTCGACCTCAAACACATAGTTTGTCAGTGTCAATATCACACGGTACACACGCGGATGAGCAAAGAGCCTGTATGTAAATACAATTTTATATCTTTGCTTTTCCTTTGTTTTCAGTGAGGACACTTTCTGAAGAATACTTAGCTCGTTTAGGGCGCTGCCAGTCGGGATATGAGTGCTTTTGTTTCGTACAATGAATTATAGTTTTACCCAAACATTTCCTTTGCCTTTGGTGTATCAGATTTTTGAGAATCCTTGTGCGTTGCGCCCTTTACAACTGTCGCCCGCTTGTCGGTAAATAAGTGTCTTGAAACCAACCTCGACGACTTTGTGGTATTTTTATGCCAGATATTATACAACTCAAATGCGGGTTTCTTTGATTTAACTTCTATATCTTTTTATTAAGTTACAAATTGGAAAAAAACTCATACTCGACACAATCACGATCATAACTTCACTGTTCTCGTGGTCCAAGGCTAGGCATAGGCTTCACCTAAATGTCTAATGCAATAATTTGTTATGACTAATGCAATAGTCTGTTTATTTATAGGAACGATACATTGTAAGGTGCATATTTTTTTAACAAATTTTCTACATAATATTAATGTAAATAACTGCACGCCAAGTCTAGTCTCTTGTGGGGTTAGGCTATATTTTCTGCCAAGTTTCACGATTGTTACATACTTGTCTAACTTTCTCCACATCCATTACTCTTTTTATACAATCATGTCGATTTTGGAGGCTCATATTCCATCCACGGATAATTACATTAACTATTCTATATCGTATAATCGCTAATGTAGATCTAAGGATCCTAGAATGTCAACTTTTGGCGGATCCCAATATATATATATATATATGATCTTCGATTGAAATTTCGGTCCGATTGTTATATAAACTGTGTCAATAATCAATCTTTAGAGTGCAAGTATATGGATGATCAATCGAAAGTTTGGTTTCTATCTCAGATCGCCGCGATCTATCGATCGAAGATTCGATATTGGGTACGCAGCTTCCCCGTTTATCTACAGCCATTCCGATTCTGTTTTTTCAGCCATGCATCTATCATTCTTGTAACAATGTCTTAAACCACATTCAACGTATATGAAAGACTACTGCTACTGACACCAAACACGACATTCTAGTTGATACGGTTATGGTAGTAAACTAACTTTTCTGCACTAACTTTTTTATACTTGTAGTGAGATAGAATTTTTTTTTACATAAAAATAAAGTGACATTTGAATTACCAATTTAAGTAAATTTCATAAATAGATTTTGTTTACGGCTATTTTTTTTTACGATGGGAGTACCTATACTGCTCAATAATATAATGGCAATCTTCATCCAGATACATAAATAGTGACATGCGTGTTCACAGTTTGGTATCTAGGTTGTCAGTTGTCATTAAACGGAAGGTCGGCAACCGTCACGTTACAATAATTGTGACATACAGTGTTAAGGAAGTTCAACTAATTTTTTTTTCTTAATCTGGGCAGTCAAGGCTGTCTGGCAGGATGTTGTACAGGTTTATGTATAATGTTAAAAAAGCGTCGAGACTGGCTCAAAAAAACCGCTTCGTAAAATTACCTTAATGGCTCAAATCAAATCAAAATGTGTAATTTGTTACTTAAAAAACGACAAAGCGTTTTTGAATCATTACCGGCTCACATATTTGTCATTTCCGGCACGTGCTAGCTTTGAAGTTGACCCTCCTCTAATTATATAGAACGTAGACAAATTTTAATATACTTTTGTTTGATAATTAACACTATTAAATAATTATTATTTTACGCAGTCGACACCCTTATTGTTTTTAATTTTTCGGGTAGTAATTTTTGCTCGAACTTGGGACAAATTCATGGAGAGGTTTAAAAAGAAGAAGTCTACAACATGCAATAGTGTGAAGTTAGAACGACATCGCGCGACTTTAATCTTTATAGCTAATGGATTATAAAAAAAATTGGCCAAGAGCGAGTCTTACTTGCTTATGAGAGGTTCCGTAGCAGCAGCCAAAAAATATATTACGTTTTTTGGCATTGGCTACGGAAACCTGAAATACAGCTTACACTAATAAATAATCCTAATAAATAATTAAGTGTATTTGTGTGAATTATTAATTTGAATAAAAATAAAGTTTTAGGCCCTAAGAGATCATGTTTAGTGCGTGCTAAGGCATGCAAAATAGTTTTTTTGAATAGCTATTTAACTCAGTGAGACAAGTGCTGCAGCTCTAAATATTTTACCTGTTGCTGGCGACGTCTAATTTTAATCCTATCAAAAGCAGACCGGAGAAAATAAGCCACCGCAATTGTAAAACCATAATAATATCTAACTCCTTGATGTGTATAGCATATACAGTATAGCCTTTTATTTTTTATTCATAGCACAGCATAGATTGTTATTGCCTATCACATCATACAAACCCATATCTACGTTAATGTTAGATCTAGTTTCTTGATAAATATTTTTTTTCTGACTCGTTGAGATCAATTGTTGCGTTCGAAAAAATGTCCCGTCATCATTTAAAAATGGCGATTCACCATTTTTGGTAAAGTCCAACATTAATCATCCCTTCTCAATTGGATTAGGTACTATATTGCCCACGAGTAACAATCTTACTTTAATATAACATATATTCGCCTATTACGGTCCACCGCTGGACGTGTCCTCCCCCTGAGAACGCCACTAAACACGATCTACCGTTTTGATCATCTAGTCACCACTAGCTGCCCTCTCCAAGTCGTCGATCCACCTGGCCGAAAGGTTTTTACTTTACTAGTTTAAGAAGTATTGGCCAGTTTGTTGTGACCGTTATTACTTAGGCGTTCAACGAGGTCACAGATTCGCAGAACTAGCAAAAAAATATTTATTTTGCCTAGAAGCTGAGTACCTACATAATATTATGTTATCTTATTGGACTTTCACCTATAACTCTATGACCTATAACCTAACCTAACTCACTATATAGGTAGCTTGATATTAATAAAAATACAATGATTTGATTAAATAACTACCATTAAAAACTTTGAAATCTGTTTAACATTCTACTTGAAAAAAAGCAAAATAAAGGCTTTTTCTTCAGTTACAATGGATTTCCGCAAAGTAACGTCTGATTTAGTAAAATGGCCGAAAGGCATCCAACACTTCGTTTACTGAGCCGAGTAAATTTTCATTTATTTCACCGACCATCGGTTCTGCCACGGATGTAACCAGCCCACTGCCACTTCAGTTTGCTACAACTCTGAACTATGTCAGTCACTTCTTCTGGTCTTCTAATTAGTCCAAAATTATTGTAAGCGGAATCGTCTGTGTGCGAGTCCAATTTCTACTTGACAATTACTTTTAATATTACAGACTGTTTTAGAAGGCGCAAATAGAATTAATTTTATCTGGAGTGTAAAAGTAGGTACACCAGTGGACGGAGTGGAAATGTTCAAATGTAACAACTGCCAGGGCGCTGCCACTCTTCCTCCCCGGCAACATTAATGAACTAATTATACGAGTATTGTTTTTGTTACTTCGCTATAACGGAATAATATGAAAAAACTGAAAATGGTTGTTTTAAAAAAATAAAATTGCCTCTGTGGTCGAGTGATGTTTGTGTCCGACTTTGACGCGAGAGGTCCCGGGTTCAATTTCCGGGTCAGGCAACTTGTTCTAGTAAGAGTTTTTTCAGCTTTTCTGAGAAATATAAAGTTGCCTGGGATTGGATTTGTGCCGGATTGGCGATGGACTTGCCACTCGTCACTTCATGGGACCAAATATCGTCGGCTAGCCGTGGGTGCATACTAGTATGTAACTCTGCCTCCTCTTTCGAGGATATATGGGCGTGACGATATTTATTTATTTTTTAAAATAACATAAGGATCATTGTCAAACTAACCTATAGATTTACTTTTCTAGTTTAGAAATCGACGCCATGGTAAAAATAAGGACTATGGAATAATGTATTCGCAAAGAGGAAGGTAGAGAGGCAGACATACTCATATTCACTCTATTGCTATTTAACGGTGGTATATTTAATCAAACGAAGTATTTAAAATGTTTAGTCAATAACATATTTGTTTATTTTTTTTAATGTTTCGAAGTCAAAAGAATCTGACGGCTTGATATACTGAACTTGTTTTGTAGCACAACAAATACAAATTAATGCCTGTTTTTTGGACTTAGAAGAACTGAAACCATTAAATTATTTAATATACAGTCCGTAATTCCCCAAATTGTTTGTTATATAACATATAACCGGACACAGATGATATATACTTTAATAGCTCGCCAGATATTGTGTGTAAACGAATCTGTATCACATTTATATGGTGTGGGAACCTCGCAATTCTGTTCGTATATTAACATACAATCACACTTTATCTACAAAAACACAATTATCCCTATTTTATTAATTTATTAGTATAATTAATTGTTATTCTTCAGACTAACATAATATATTTAAATAATTTAAAATAATATATTCGAAACAAGAGTGTGAACCTGAGTTATCACGAAGAATATGCAAATGTATGGTCGGTGCAGGGTCAGGCCGTATGAGCACTTCATACCACCTCAAAAGAAAGTAGCACCCACTTACTTATCTTAGTTACATCAGAGATTGCTGTTGACGTGTTCCGGTTTAGAGGGAGCAAGTAATCTTACTTTTCCACTAAGCTTAACATCCCGGCCTCACCTGAGGCAATACACAATTACCACCTCGAAACGATTTGGTTTATCTTTCTTGAAGCGGCTATGGAGTGGAATTCGATGCTTGCGAGTGTACTCCCGGAAGAATATAACCTAGCCGTCTTTTAAGGAATAGGCTTCGGCACAATGGTCACATAAGATCAGGGGAGATAGCGGTCACATGCCTACCTATTCTAAAATAAATAAATACATAAAAACTTTTGGTATCTATTGAAGAATTGAATTTAGTAAAGGAAATCTGTGGTCCCAGAGGGCACCGCCACCTACGCACAATAGACTGACTTTTCTAACACGTATCAGCTCCTTCCGACTGTTGAAACACGAAGGGCGCGGCGATTACGAGTACTAAGTACAAACGTCCCAAACTAAGATACAGAGTCAGGAATATTGACACTGAGGTCCACTCTGTTTACAGTAATACAGGGAAAAACCTGTAATTGCGATAATTTGAATTTGGGAGCACTCTACTTACAGCAATAGACGGTTATCAGCTTGTACCTAATTGTGATAACGATGTCCAGATATTTCAGGTTTTCCAAAGATAAATGACATTCAATCTTTAATCAGCCTGTTGCAGCACACTGTCGGACGTAGGATGGTCTTACACATAGTCACCACGCGGAGCAAGCAGGTTGAAGACCGGTTCTTTTATGGGTTTGGCGGATTGAGGCGGTGAGAGCCTAATGAGGAAGTTTCCAGACTAGGCTACCGCTCTAACCAGAACTCGACAGTGTCAAACACTGACATTATGGCAGAGGTTGTGTTAAGGCGGTAAGTCTCTACGCAGGCGAGGGACTGCCCCGCATTCTACGTCTACGTTTTCTACGCGCTGCCTGGCAGGAATACAGGTTCCCTAGTCTACATAAGGGATCCGGATAAGCACGGGTAATAGTTGTCAGTGCTTAAGTAAACTTAAGTTATTGTAAACGGTGGGACTTGTCAAGTAAGAGCTTTGTATGAGGTCTACTAACATTTTAAGTGTGAAGCATTAAGCTTGCGAGTGTATGTCTTGAAATTGTCTTAGTCATTGTAACAAACCTAAGCACAGTTTTTTTTCTGTGTACATTTTAATGACTTACACGTATAAAATCTGAAAACTTTGTAGCTGATTGTAAAGATTTCTAGTAGTCTAAATGAATAAGAAGTGTTTACTTAACATACACCTGGGTGCCAGAGCTTTGCTTGGAAAAAAACACCTTTCGGGATTCGAACCTGGTTCCTGCGGTTCTGTAGCCGCCCGTCTTACCAACTGGGCTATTAAAACTTTGTAGATTGTAATGATAATTGTAGCGAATGTTTATTGTGCTTCATGTAATGGAAATTTTCTACAACGCTAACACGGACAAAATTACATATATTTTCTAAAAATAATGCTAGATCGATTTTTCTGCAACGAATTACTCATTTAAAGGTATTAGATTCATAGTTAGTGAAGCGTTTCACGGCTCAATTACGAAATTCTTTGTCTCTGTGAGATGGTGATGAATAATTCTTTTGTTATCTTTGCATCAGTCCTATTAAAATATACATTAGTATCGAAGTACTTAACCTCTCCAAGATATGTCTGCACGTTATTAATCACTGTCACAAGAATCGTGACGCCTGATCGACACTGGGTGGATTTCTCACGAACGACATATATATTTATAGAAAATATGTCAACAATGATTTTTATAAATATTTGTTATTAGGTACTCGGGTCTCATTAAAGAAACCTATAGTTTTATAATTATTATGGAGCAATATATTATAAGAGTTACATTTTAGTTAGTTAATTTAATAGTAATTGGCACCATATTACGTAATGTATCTATGGCCCCCAGCTCTCGATATGCCCCTTAAAAATAAAAATAATCATCAATTAGATACTCAAGTATTCAATGCAATTGTAATAAATTTAAGATGTAATAGTACTGACGAAATAAGTATTCACTGTAGACGATTAGTATGTCTGATGGAAGTCTACCTATTCATTGTAGCATAACTGACAGCTAAACCTATCGCTAGTCTTTCTATGACTGTTTTTCTATACACGTAAAGAGTTTATGCAAAATGAGTCCACCTTTTTGTACTGGAATTAAAATATTAACACTGATTAATTATTTAAAGAAAAATTGCAAACTAATGGTCAGTTATATATAAATAGCCTCGTTGGATGAGCGGGTGATAAGTCATAACTAGAATTCAGCCATTCTGTGAATTACGTAAACTGAAGGCGAGAAGAAAAAATATGAGAAAAAGAGTATTCCAAGAGAACTGGGTGCGGCTGCAGTAATCTCTAAACGCGTAATATATGCAGGTAAAAGGAAATAGTATGAAATGTCGACGCGAAACTGTAAATGTGAGGTTAGCATTAAGATGGAATAAATGAATCAAGGTCATGAAATAATTGCTGAGGAAGCAACATTCGAGAGAGTGGACGCTGCAGTAACATCAGTGCGTCTCCCTTATTTTGTACTGTAGTTATTTGTCGGCAGAGCGGGTCTCGTTAATTAAAAATTACAAAATATAACTTAAAACAGCCACATTCATTGTGAAATCCCGATTTTTAAGATAGTAGCAGTATCTTCAAAGGCATCCTTCAAATAACTAAGCAATTTCTCACTGTCTTCTGCAACAAATGCTCATAAAAATATAAATGAAAGACGGGAAAGTATAGAAATTAAACAATTAAATGCGGTTGACACTGACAAATCGCCAGATGGCGTTCGCGTTAGGCTTTACTTTCGGCGCGCTCGCTCTCCGGTCGCCGCCGGCCGCACGCCACCACGTGTAGCAAGTTTAATGAAATAGTGACGTATGTTAAACAAATAATATCAAAACAAAAGGAAATTGGCCTCCCAATCGATAAGTGTTACGAAATTGGCATTGGTCACAACAAATGTTAACAAGTGAATCATAGATTTCAAAATAGGTTCGGGAATTGAATTCTTTTGTTACGACGTTTTAATTTTGACTTGCAATAATTATGACAGGGAATAAGGCATTGTCGTATACGGCCGCCATGGGAGTTTATCCTGTGGCTGAGGTTTGAAGCTAATATGTGTTCTCACACATAATATGTAAGTCTACCGGCTACCCTCCAGTCTTAGATAAAGTAGCCATACCATGTGTGACGACCGATAAGGCTTATAAAAATACACGCCGATCGTTGGCGTGTAATCTGTCCGAATTTCTTAGTAGCTCACATACAACGCACGTAAAACACGTGTGCAGGTTTCAGATTCCACAAAAAAAAAAAATCTGACATGGCACATACGTAGAAGTGATGTACTATGCGTGTATAACACTATAAAATTACATCGTTGGTCCAGTGGTGACCGTAGTCGCATTACCACGTTGAAGAGTATACGTCGACGGCTCCAGTTCGATTCCAGACGGAGCGCTTGTGTGATGAACATACACGTTCGTATTTCTTGGTCTGGGTGTTTAATAAATTTATTCTGGTATTTATATACGTATTTCTATGTATTATATATTCTATGTGTTGACTAACACCCGAACGAGCAATTAATTTACTTACTTTGGGGTTAGACCAATTAAGGTAATTTTTTGACAAATATAATATTTAATGAATGCTAATTATAATGTCACCATGGTTGTCTATCCCTAAATAGAACAGCTGTCACCAGCAGAGCGAGTGATGTGTTGATAAGCAGAGAGGGACGAGTAGCGATGTCAGCTCGGGAACAAGTCCGGCGCAGCAACCCTGCTCGTCGTCCGCAGCGCACGCGCCGGGCTGCTCCACTCGCGCGTTACGTCAACTACTACCGTTACACTTCACGATCACACCAGTTTACTTTGCAGTCACGCTCAGTAGTTAGATAACGCTAATCGTTTTTTTTTGAGAGACAGTGAACAAGCACTGAGCTTGTCTGATACTCCTGTAGACATCCTAGATATTATAGCTTATAGGTATGCAGTTGTTATGGCTAGGATGTCAGGCCAAATGTGCGGTGGAGGGTAGGATAGGTTTGGAGGTTAGAGTACTATCACCCAGAACTGTACACAACAATGCTAAAGACGACGTTATGATGACTGGAAGAGGTGGGGCGGCAGGTCCGTACCCGGGCAAGTTGCTGCACAGCACTCTACTACCACAGGTCTTGTTGATAGACCCGATTGGGTTAAATGGGGACATTACCAACAAGATCGCTAGAAAAGTAAAGATTTAATAATTCAAGTGATGCAAAAAAGCGCTGAATTGATATCGAAAAAAGATAAATATTCGAGGCAACGCGTTCTTCGCTAAATTTAGGAAATTTCCGACAGAAATATAAAACTTGTATTAAGGCTCCTATAAATATCCAAGTGTAGTATTTTTTAAATTAGACTGAGTATATTATGGATGAAATAAACCGTCGAAAATGCAACACTGTCAAATTACCGACTAGCCAACCACTACCTTGACCAAACTAATGTGTAAACTGTAGAGTAAAGGACACTCGACCAGAGATTGTAGAATTTCATAATACGGTAGGTCTGGCACCTACATTGAGTATCTCTTTGAATCTAACTGAAATTAATGTGTTGTCTCTGTATAATTCTTAGTACCTTCACGCCTATTATCCCCGAAGGGGTAGGCAGAGGTGTGCTAGTATCTCCACAACACGTAAGTACAGTAGATAGTAGAATTAAATAATTCTTTAGCAGTAAAACTGAAAATAGCAGACTTCCCGGTCCCGCACATTGCTAAAATTTTTTATGTGACCACCTCGGAAGTGTACCCTTTCAAACAAAAATAGAATTTTGGAAATCGGTCCAGAATTAACGGAGAAATCGGTGAACACAAATAAATAATATAGAGTCGAATTGAGAAAGCTCCTCCTTTTTGGTGCGTCGGTTAAAAACCTTTAAAGGAAATTTGTAATTACATATTTATTGAGTTCTTAAACTGATTTAGTGCAGCAAGATTGCGCCGCAGTAATATTTTCCAGCCGCGAGTGACGGGCTCCGTAATGGCATTACTGGAGTTGCAAAGAGATCTAGATCACAATCGTCGCCAACTGTAACAAACTTATAAATATAAAAGCGGTGTCACGGCGCGGGTCGCAGCAGCGCCGCCGCCGGGGGAGGAGGAGGTCGCTCGCTAACGGTTATGAGCAAAGTTCTAGTTAAACTGAAATAAAAGTTTATTAGCGGCTCGGGGCGGCCGCGAGCGCTTTTCAACTAAACAATGTGCACAGGAGCAACTGCCGCCGGACTGGACAGGTCGAAGTCGTTTACTTTTATATGAATATTCTAGAAAATACTACCTCGCATTATTCTGGATATTTCAAGGAAACGGACATTGGCAGCATATTGTATACGATGCTAAAAAGTTATCAGTGTCCTGTATTATCAAACCTTATTCGACACGTTTAAATAAATCACTGCAAGTTGTTACTTTATAAATATCTAGGTATCACTATAAATATATATATATATATATATATATATATATATATATATATATATATATATATA
>DVZN01000125.1:0-16811 GCA_018237365.1 Caria ino melicerta
TAGAGGTGAGCCGATAATGACAAATATTGTCGCTGTGCAAACACTGTTTTAGTCTGTATTGTTTCAGCTACTTTATAATTTCTTCTTTTAGTTTTAGACTGAGTTTTATATGGTAACTGTTTATGTAATCTGAGAACAATTGATAATATGTAAAGTTTCCTTACGGACAAAAGTTTACATAAATTATAAAGATCCTGTGTAGGAAACCGATATGGTTTGTTATGCAAAATTTTTAATAAACATCGTTGACATCTTTCAACATCTAAAAGCTTGGTTTTAATTGTCCCTCCCCAGACAGAAATACAATAGCCAATCACTGACTGTGCTAAGGCGACATATACTTGATTTATTAGTTTTTTGTTCATTACTTGTCTAAGTTTTCTAAAAATCCAATTCAGTTTTCTAACTCTTTCACACAGACGATCAATATGTTTATGCCAATTTAAGTGTCGGTCCAAGATAATCCCCAAGTATTTCGTATGTGTGACTCTATCGATGACAGTGCACTTGCAATTATTTATACTATCATTATTGCAATTATGTATTTTTATATTATGTGAGCTTGCTGGCTGTGTTCTACCATTGATTGAGAAACACATGTAATTAGTTTTGGAAATATTTAAAGTAAGTAGATTCTGTTGCAACCAATTTGACACTTTTGTTAGATTCATTTCAGCATTTTTGAAGACACTGTCCCAGGTTAGGCCCGTGAACACCAGAGCAGTGTCATCCGCATAAGAAAATATTTGACAGTTTCTTAGACTCATTTGAAGCAAACCATTTATATAGACTAAAAATAGCGTGGGACCTAGTACACTGCCCTGGGGAACTCCAAAAGATATATCAGACTCAGTGCTTATACAGTTACCTATTTTAACTAGTTGTTTACGGTCTTTTAAATAGTTTTCAAATAATTTTAATGGAGTGCCCCGTATACCAATGACTTCCAGTTTTTTTATAAGATTGGAAATTGAAACGGTGTCAAAAGCCTTTTTTAAGTCCAAGAACACAGCCAAACACTTTTGTTTCTGATCTAATTGTTTTGTTATTGAGGAAGTTAATGAAATGATAGCATCTTCAGTTGATTTACCACGTCTAAAACCGAACTGGTTATTGGAGATGATTTTAAAACGTTCAAGGTAACTAATAAGACGAATATTTAATAATTTTTCAATAATTTTGGAAATAACAGGTAATACAGATATAGGTCTGTAGTTATTGATGTCATCTCGGTTACCACTCTTATAAACTGGGGTTATTAAGGATTTTTTAAGGGGTGCTGGAAACACTCCTTTCTGAAAACAAAGATTAGCAAAATGGGATATTACTGGAACAAGCGTATGTCTGGAAAGTTTCAAAAACTTGGTGGAAATATTATCCCAGCCTGGAGCACTTTCTGACTTTAATCCGGAAATAATGTGATTTACTTCTACAGGATCAGTATCTATAAGAGCAAAAGAAGACGATTGTAAAGTCACCTCCTGTATAGGTCTGTCACAGTATGGGATGTTTTTATTAGTTTTTAAATCTGCAGCAAGTTTTTTTCCTATATTCGCAAAATATTTATTGATGTGATTTACTGATTGAATGGGCGTAGTCTTGATATTTAATAAATCTGTATTCGGGGTTTTATTAGGTTTTATATTTGTTATTGTTTTTATAGTATGCCAGAGTTGTTTTGTGTTTTTAGTTGTTTTATTTATTTGTTCTTTTTCATACTTTATTTTGAGTTTTTTTAATATTTTATTGCAAAAATTGCGGTACCTCTTATATGTGGTACATAAAACCTCATTTGTTGGATCTAACCTTACCTTGTTATGTAGATTATTTCTGTTCTTAATGCATCGAAGAATACCGGGAGTAATCCAGGGCTTTATATTGCGCTGATATTTAGTACGCTTTTTTACTGTTTTGCTTTCATTAAGTGCCTCGGTAATCATTTCAATCAGCCTATTACAGACAGAAGCAGGATCATCACACAACAACAAACTATTCACATTTTTTTGCATAAGTTTTGTAGCAGCTAAGTCAAAGTCAATTGTTTCTGTAGTTTTAGTATTGTTTGGTAATTTTACATGGGCCAATTTCAAAAATATTGTGAAGTGATCTGTTGTTGTTGTGTTTAACACCGCTATCTGTGCTGAAAATTTGTTTTGGTGAAGTTTGAGCATAAAATGATCAAGGCAGCTTCCATCTCTTGTCGGTAAAGAGTGTCCAGTAAGTATGCCATATGTGGATAACATATTTAAATAGTTAACCCTGTTATAAGATTCGTTTGACCCTTCATTACATTTCTGTAAAAGATTTATATTTATATCTCCTGTAATTATAATATTCTGGTATGATTTGACAGTTTCCAAATGTGTATTTAGAGAATCTATAAAGTTACTTGCGTTAGGATTTGATGGAGACCTATAAATACACAGAATAATATGATCGAGTAGTTTTATCTGAACGCAAGAAGCATGTTGCAATTTTATCTCTTCTATTGTAGATTTAACGTTATTTTTCACGTGGGCAACCACTCCATCATTTTGGTTTATACTATTTCTAGTTGCTAGTGATATGTAGTTTTTTAAGATAGGTATAGGTTTTTCAGAGCTAAGCCTACATTCAGTGAGCAACAAAATGTCTACGTCAAAGTCAAGGATAGAAAGTGTCGCCTGAAAGTCGTCAAAGTTACGATATATGCTTCTTATGTTCTGACAGATTAGGGTAAGGTCATTTTTATAAACATGTATATTTTTATTAAGGTCTTCTATTTTACAGTGTATTTTAGTTGCAATTTCTGTGTTGTCTAATTCATCGATGGTTAAGTGTGCACTATCCATAAGGTATATTTATGAATATATAAGTTACTATAACTAAAACCCACATAAAGTTTAGTACCATGAATAAGTTATAATTGATATTTAAGTTATTTTTCTTAGTTTGACATAAACTATAAAAACATATAATATTTTCAAGTTTCAGTGAGTTAAAAAAGATTTTATAGATTGTTTTCGATAGCATTATATGTGTAGTCGGAATTGCATATAAGTTTTGTAGTTGTCGACTTTGCGTTAGTCTTAATAAGTGATATTTAAATGTTGTATGTATGATTGTGATTGTAATGTGTAAGATGTGTATAATATGTAAGGTGTGTAGGTCTTGACAATGTTTATGTGTGAATAGGTGTTTTTTTAAACTTATATTCATACATTTACCCAAATAATAATTATAAACTAGTCATTTCTCACTTAAAAGTTGTTGCAATTGTGATTCATTTTTAATTAATATAATCCTGGAGTCCTCATTCTTTCTCATATATACTTTTCCATATGCTGTCCAGCAAAATTTATATGTGCATGTTTTAGCAAGGTCACGTGCAAGAAAGAAAAGACGAGCCGCTTTGGCGGTCAGTTGTTCCGAAATAAAAATTGGTGTTTCTTCATTTGTACGATGCCCTAAATGTTTGGCGCGTAATTTAAATTTATCTTTAATATTATATGCTTTACACATTTTAAGGATATCATTTTTCAATATCGTTGAAGAGGTTTCTATAATAATAGGTGTATTTAGAGTTCCATCTTTTTTTCCTCGGATTCTGTAAATATCTTTTATATCAGATTTATTTAATTGGCACCCAATTGTATTTGATAAGCTTAGCACCATGTTGATTAGGTCATCTTTTCCTTCGTTTGTCTTTTTAGGAACGTTTTTAATTTCTAAGTTTGTTTTTCGTCTGTCTTTTTGCATGTCTTCAATCTTTTCTTCGAGAAAAAATATTTGTTTTCTATTTTCCAAAATTTCTCTTTCTAACTTTTCAATCTTTTCACGAAATTCCTTGTTTTGTGCTGTCAGAAAAATTATCGAACTTTCTATGCTTTGATTTGATTTTTTAATTTCGTTTAATGTGTTCTCAAATTTTTTAAGTTTTAAATATTGGGATTCCATAAAATTCATAAACATGTTTTTTATTTCCTCTTTAAAGTTGTTTAGATCTGTGTTATATTCTTCGTCCCATTTCCTCTTTCCACGCATAATAGTGTAGTTAGGCGGCGTCGTAAGCTGCTCCGACATCTCCGACTCCATCTCCGATAAAGTTTTTTCAATTTGGTTCATTGTACTAGGAGCATATGAATCGCAAGTAGCTTACAAAGGGTATATTTATTTAGAATGGAGTTTATTAGACTTGTGGGCAAGGTTAAGCCGAAAGTGGGAGTGGTTAGGTTATAAGGTGTAGAATGGCAAAGCAATAAAGCCTAGAAACTGTGGCAAAAGTACCAGGACATCAGAACACTGTAGTAGTATCATTCAAACTCACCACTATTATCACTTGCTACGTGCTTCTGCACTCCTAATTTTTTCTTTTAATTTATTTCACTTATTTTTAATTTATTAAATGAATTTTTAACAAACGTGATTTTGTGGCACGAGTACACCTCACGGTGGTCCGAAGGAAATAGGGTAAAAATAAAGGTTAAAAATTCAAAATAATTAAAATATTTTAAAATTAACAGATATAACTTCGTTTTTATGCTAAAAATGCAAGGTAGGTAAGTAGCTGTACAGCGATATTGAATGCAAGTAATAAGTACTTGCTATTAACAATAGCGGCGGGCCCGATGCGTTGACTCGGGTAACCGGTTTGCAATGCAAGCGACGTAAAGTATTGAATATGAATAAATAATGTTTGCAAAATTATTTTTAGGATTTAGCTACGTGTATAATCAAATTAAGAATGAAATAATGATATGAAAAATTGTAAAGAATTACTAATATTTAAGCATTTATAAAGGCCTAGGATAATTGAAAGCTAAGGAAAAAGGAAGTAAGAAAAAATGGAACGATCTCACTGTTACAAGTCCTCTTCCTCACGGAGACTTCCAGCTCCTAGGTTGATGCAGATGCTTGACGCGTTGGATCCGAAGTCCAGTCTTCTCTTGTTTTTCTTTAGGCTCGATGGACCATTTGTTTGTGTGTATTATAAATGAGTGGACTGTATGTGATGTAAATCTTCTTTATTAAAGAGCTGGTAGGTAACAAGATAAGTCTGGTGGACCGACGACGTGGCTTGTGGACGTAGCTAATATAAGTCGTGTTAAATCGCACGGCGTACGAGTGGCGACTGCTCGCTGACCGTTGAGCCGGCTCCCGCGCCCCACACGTCTTGTTCGCCCTCCCGTGGGCCGTAAACCCAACATGCTCCCCCCCGTTGAAGGAATCTTCAAGAGACTGGGAGAGGGCATATATTGTTGAAGGCTCGACGAATGAGTCCTCTTCCAGTTTTGATTTCTGCAACTCTAACAACTCCGTCACCTCCTGCAAAAATCTTTGACACACGGCCAAGTGACCACAATAAGGGTGGTCGTGTTTTATCTTTTACCAAGACTAATGCTCCTTTGATTATTGGACTGGTAGATGATTTCCACTTGGTCTTTTGTTGGAGAAGAGAGATATATTCGAGGCTAAATCGTTGCCAAAAATGCTGCTTTACTTTCTCTATCCTGTGGTATCTTTTTAAGTATGTAATATTATCGGCCAGTAGTGATGGATGTGGAGGCAGTAACAGTGAGCGTCCTATGAGGAAATGGGAAGGGGTGAGAGCTGAAAAATCTAAAGGATTGGATGAGAGGGGGGTGAGCGGACGAGAATTTAAGATAGCCTCAATTTGAGTTAAACACGTAGCCATTTCTTCATACGTGAAGTGAGTTAGCTGTAAGAGTCGCTTTAAATGATGTTTTGTCGACTTCACAGCTGCCTCGGCTACACCATTAAAATGCGGAGAGTAAGCTGGGGCAAATAAGAATTCTATACCCTCTTGGGCCAGATCGGACTCAATATTTGATTTTTTTAGAAACGACTGAAAGTCATTATAAGCGCCTACAAAAGTTGTAGCGTTATCTGACAATAACTTTCGAGGTTTTCCGCGACGCGCGATAAACCTATTGAGAGCTGCCCGAAAAGCCTCTTTAGTAAGGTCCGTGACGAGCTCCAAGTGCACTGCCTTTACCGCGAGACATACAAAAATACAAATGTAAGCCTTGACTAACTTACAGCCTCGACCTTTGCGGTCTGCTATTAGCACTGGCCCGGCGTAATCTAAAGAGCTATTAAGAAAAGGATACTCAAGAAAACTTCTAGAAGTAGGAAGCTGTCTCATTATAGGTTGAGAATTTTGTGCCCTATATCTAAAACATTTAGTGCACTTATTTACTACCTGTTTACTTAAGTTTCTTCCACCTAAAGGCCAATAAAGTTGGCGTATGTGTGAAAGTAATAATTGAGGCCCTGCATGAATTAAAGTTTTATGTGTATTTTCAAAAAATACTTTGGTTAAATGGTGCTTACTGCATAGGAGGATAGGATGCTTAACATCATAGTCGTAGGGTGAGTTGTCAAGCCTGCCCCCCACACGAATTATATTATTGCTATCTAAGAACGGAGTAAGTGACAGCAAACGATTTTTTCTTGGTAAAGCCTTCCCAGATTTTAGAATAGCATATTCGGAAGGAAACATATTTATTTGAGCGGAATGTAAAATATATGTTAATGCCTTTTCTAATTCTGAAGCGGAAATAAAGCCTACTATTTTATTTGATTTGTTTTTTAAATTGTAAATAAATCTGAACATGTACGCTAAAACCCTTTTAAGACGTGTTAAACTAGAGTGTTTAAGAATTAAATCGTGAATTATAGACATATGATTAGTATAGTTTTGATTAAAATATGAAAAATTATTATCTGTGAATTTAGGCAATAATTCTGGCAGGTTAAGTTTCGTTTTATTTGTATTAATAGATTTAGGCCAGTAATGTTCATCTTGTAAGAGGAATGAAGGGCCTGTCCACCATAAGCTCGAATTTCCTATGGCTTCAGGCTTTAATCCACGGGAGACAAGATCTGCTGGATTATCTCGAGACGGCACGTAGTTCCACGTACAGCCACGGGTACACTCTTGTATCTCATTAACACGATTTTTAACAAATGCCTTAAGTTGAGTAGATGACATTGACAACCATCCCAACACTATTGTGGAATCACACCAAAAATGAATACGGTTAATGGTCAACGAAAGTGAGTCCCTGACCTTCACACACAACCTTGCACCCAGTAAAGCTTCACAAAGTTCAAGCCGTGGCATACTAATAGGTTTTATAGGTGCAATACGATTTTTTGAAGTTAAAAGTTGTACATTGATTTGGTTAGTAACATTAATTGAACGTACATACACACATGCACCGTAAGCTTTTTCACTAGAATCGGTGAAGACATGAATTTCATTTATAACTGAATTGTTACATAAGACCCATCTGGGTATTTTTAAATTATTAAGTAAATGTAGATTTAATACAAAATAATTCCATAATTTTTGAATTTCCTTAGAAACTTCGCTATCCCAGTCGTATTTATCTATCCACAGCTTTTGCATAACTAGCTTAGCTTCCATGGTACAAGGACCCACCAAACCTAAAGGGTCAACAATTTGACTTATCACTGATAAAATATGACGTTTGGTCATTTTATTATGATTTGAAATATTAATTAAAAATGATAATGTATCTGATTGACAAAACCAATATAAGCCTAAAGTTTTTGCACATTTATTTATGTCGGTACGGGAAAAGTCTAAATAATTTTCAGAAAAGTCATTTTCACCTACAATTTCTTTTAAAATTTCGGGACTATTGGATTGGAATTTTCTTAAATTAAAGTTAGCTTGTGATAAAATAGTTTTTATTTCTTTGCATAGTTTTACGGTACCGGAAATTGAATCACAGCCACTAAGGTAATCGTCAACAAAGAAATCATTTTGAATTGACTTTTTTACAGTGTCACAACTAGCTTCAGATGCTAAGCTTACTAAACACTTTGTAGCTAAGTACGGTGCGGATACTGTGCCGTAAGTTAGTGTATTTAAACTATATGTCTTTATTGGATCTGTGGGACTAAATCTAAATAATATTTGTTGTAAACATCTTTGAGATGGATGAATATATATAGAACGATACATTTTTTCTATATCTCCCGATACTACGTATTTATGCTGTCTAAACCGCAACAAAATCGAAAATAAGTCATTTTGCACTACAGGTCCTACCATCTGTATGTCATTAAAAGATTTTCCTGAAATGGTTTTTACAGAACAATCAAAAACCGTTCGTTGTTTTGTTGTGACACTGGATTCACGTGTGATGCCAAAATGTGGTATGTAATTGTTTTTTACATTTTGAGTATTGAAGGTTTCTGTGTTGGAATTTAAGCTCATATGCCCTAAGCTTTCATACTCATGCATAAAGTCCATGTATCTCTTTTTATATGTATCATCGCGTTTGAAACGGCGTTCCAAAGATAAAAGACGATTCAAAGATATTTTATAAGAGTCACCTAGTACCTCAGGGCTAGCTTTCAAAGGTATGGTGACCACAAAGTGACCATTTTTATCACGCGTAGTATTTAATAAAAAGCTTTGTTCACACGCTCGCTCTTCAGCAGATAAATTATGTTTAGGGTGAATGTTGTCAATTTCCCAAAATTTTGACAAATCTGGATTAGACTCGTTTTTAGCAAAATTACATTGTATGTTATTTGATTGAATACTTCCTACATATCCTGATGCTATCCAACCAAATTTTGTTTCATGCAAAATTGGCAGATTTTTGCCTAATTTAATTGATGAACTGCCTAATACTTCCCAAAATATTTCAGCGCCTACCAAAATATCAATAGGCGACGGTTTGTAAAACGTAGGGTCAGCTAATATAAATATTTGCAGGTATATTTAATCCTTGAGGATTAATGTATGAGACTGGCAATGATTTTGCTATCTCAGGCAAAATAAAACATTTTATATCAATTATATATTGACCTTTGTGAGCTAAGATGGTGAGACTACAAGATTGTGTGCTTTGAGAAAACTGATTGTTGATACCTGTTATCGTGGAGTACGCACCGCGTCGGGACAAACCCAATTTGCCGCAGAGGCTCTCACTGATGAAGTTGGCAGTGCTGCCGTTGTCCAGCAACATGCGTGCGTCGTACAGCCTGCCGTCGCTACTCACTGCTTTTACCAGCGCACTGGAAAGCAAAATTTGAGATTGCGTAGTAGGCTGTAAGAGTGAAGAATTTGTAGACAAGGCTATATTTTCAGATGTTGTAGGCATAGGATCTAGCGAAAGCGAGTTAGTACTATCTAAGTGCAAAAGCGTGTTATGTTTTTGTTTACAATATTTACAGTGCGAAAGCTTACAATTTTTGTCTACGTGACCAAAGCGCAAACAATTAAGGCATACATTTAATTTTTTTGCATTTATTATTCTTTTTTCTATAGACAAATTTCTAAATTTTTCACAATTAAATAGATAATGATTTTTACTACATAATGGACATGATAATATGAATGGTTTATTATTAGATGTATAAGTATTTGAATGATGATTATTACCTAATGTTTGATGATTGATACTACTAGTATTACAAATATTATTATTATTAAATGAATTTAAATGTTTTTGATGATTGAAAGGTTTTGATGACTGATTTATGATTAAATCATTTTTTTTACTTTCTCCCAACATTTCAAGTAAATCAGCCTTATTTCTAATGAATGTACAAAATTGTGTTAAAGTAGGCGATTCACTTAAAGTGTTGCGATACTCCTCCCAATTTCTACCAGTATTATTATCTCATTTTGATGACATTAGATAAATGATTAATGTATCCCAATGATCAGTTGGTTGTTTGAGCGTATGAAGAGCTCTGAGATTTTTATTTGTTACGTCAATCAAGTTACGTAACGAAATATATGATTCATTTAAAATTGGTGGGATGTTAAATAAAGCTTGTACGTGATTGTTAATAAGAAGGCGGTTATTATTATAACGCTCACCTAATAAGTCCCATGCTATTTTATAATTTTCACCCTTAAAGTCAATATTTTTCACAATTTCTGCTGCTGCGCCTTGAAGAGAGGAGCGCAGATAATGGAACTTATTGATGTCGTCAATGGAATTATTATGATGAATTAGTGAAAAGAATGTGTCCCTATACTCAAGCCAGTGCTGATAGCTACCACTAAAATGAGGCAAATCTATTTTAGGCAAGCGTACAAAGTTGTTTTGGTTCGAACCTGGAACTGATTTCTCGGAGCTCGTCTCGAACCCGGCCGAGTCACGACGTTTGCTGTCCGCCTTGGCCAGCAGACTTCGGGCTGTGGCTAAGTGCGAGTGATAAAGCTCCTCAAACTGGGCTCGCACCGCGTAAGCTTGTCTGCGAGTATTTCAATCTCCATCTGTAATTCGTCGAATTCAGCGTATAAATTTTCATATTTACTTAAACGACGGATAAGACATGATTGAATTTTGGAAATCACTCAGCAGTTTTAATAATGTTGGTAATGTTATCATACCTTTCGTCACTTGTTTATTAATTTTAGAGTGCCACCCCTCTAAAATGTTGTTAGTTCTATGACGTATACTCAACATTTTACTTAAGTGTTTTTTGAGCCAGAATTGCTCCACATGGCCTAAAAACTTTTGCGTCCCTAAATCCTGGCTTTCGGCTTTCACATATTCCTCCTAACCCTGAACTATGTATGTCTTCGACCGGTAAAAGTGGGAGCTTTGCTGTGAGTTCAATAACACGTTTTTGACCTTTATTCTTATGAATGCCGAGTGCTTTAGCTTTTGTCTATATTGCTCTAGACCAGTGGTAATAATCACCTTTTAATTGAATATCTATGATCTAGCTAAAATAAAATCATAATATTGGACTGGTATTTGCACCTCTTCAAAATGTTTGTAAACTGTTTTTAAGACAGCCATTGCTTTGTTTCTAGTACCATAAAGACAATGTTGCACGCTTGACCCTTCAAACAAAATTCAGACCCTTATTTTGAAACGCATCACAAGCCTCATCATTTAATTGAGTTATCGGCTTGTGTGATTTTGTTACTTTCTTCTTCAAATTGTCAATCTCTTTAGCAACTAAAGTCTTTCCCACAGAATATTCACAAGTATGAATTTTTTGTGACGTTTTAATTAATTGACTACTTTAAAATTACAGTCTGAAAATATAAAATTATTTTTAATACAGTGCCTGACTGACAATGAGTCATAATCTGTTTTTATTAATTCAGAGAGAGAGAGAGAGAGTAACACTAATCCATTAAGCTCTAAACCCGGTTAGGTGATTTTTGTCTTTGGCGATGAGACTCGGGATTTGGAGCACAAAAGAGTGACTACAGGCGCATGGTTGCCAGTTACTACGTGTGAATATACAACGCACCCGTACGCTTTTTCACTAGCATCTGAAAATGCAACCAAAGAAATTTCGGCGTTTTGCTCTATTCCCATATGACGTTGAAATTAAAGTTTAGATATTAGCGGAAACTCGTTTATAAATGTTTGCCAAAGCTGTATTATACCTGAAGGCGGGACATCGTCCCAGTCAATGTGAAGACTCCACAGTTCTTTTATAAGTAGTTTAGCGAATAGAATGAGTGGACCAACTTAACCGAGAACTCCATATAATCTAGCGGTCATAGATAATGTATGGCGTTTTGTACAGATTAACTGCGGTTGAGAAATTAAAAAGGAAAATACGTCACCCACCGGTTGCCAGCGGAGTTCTGATATTTTAAAAATATTTTCTTCGTCAAACTATATACATTCTGATTTTCGGTGAGTTAGTGGTATGTGGTTAAGTAGATCTGGGCAGTTGCTAGTCCATTTGACTAAGTCAAACCCCCCAGTCTTAAACAGTTCAATCAATTGCCCTGCTGTCTTTACCGCTTCATCAAAAGAAGCGACACAGGAGACTAAATCGTCCATATAGACATCTCTTTCCAACACTTTAGCGGCGAAAGGATACTCACTTCCCCCATCTTTACCAAGTTGGCGAAGTGTGCATAACGCTAAGAAAGGAGACTATCTAAGGCCGAAGGTGACGCGGTTAAACTGAGAAGTTTCTAGGCTATCGTCACTTGAATCGCGATATAAGATACGCTGATATTGTCTATGTTTTTTATTAACGGATATACATAAATACATTTGTTTAACATCAGCAAGGAAAGCGATACGGAACATTCAAACGTTTCAAAGAATACGAAATATGTCTGTTTGTAAATTACGACCCGTATACAAAATATCATTTAGAGAAGGCCCTGAATCAGTCTTAGAACTCCCGTTTAATACGATTCGGACTTTACTTGATGATTTGTCGTCGCGGATCACAAGCTGTTGCGGTAGGTTATATCCCGGGGATATACATTTCTCGCGAGGAACATGAGAAATTATACCTTTATCTATATAATCGCGAATTATTTTCTTATATTTTCCATGTAAGTCGGCAGACACATGAAACTTCTTTTCTAAAGATAAATAGCGGGTTTTAGCGGTTATAAAAGAATTTCCTAATTTTTGTGGACTTTCTTTAAAGGGTAGGTCAACAGAGTAGCTGCCATCCTTGTTGCGGATTGTACTAGACACATATAATTCTTCGCACCGTTGTTCATCAGGGCTAAGAAATGTTTGAGAAGGCAGTTCCTCTGTTTCCCAGAATTTTTCTAATATTTGCTTTAGCGGTTCATGTTTAAAAGTACACAAAGATTGTGTATTGTAATGCGGGAATGTTACAGGAGTGGCTCCCATAACTGAATATCCTAATGTTGTTTCTATTGCGTAAGGTAAATTAATGTCACCAATTATTTTATTTGTCAATAAGATTTCACAGTATAAATTTACACCAATAAGTAGATCAATATTTCCGGGTTCATAAAATTTATCATCTGCTAATGGTAAATTATTGAGATGTGTTAATGCGTCCAACTGTACTGGGACGTCCGGAAGATGAGATGTAATTTTATCAATCACGAGCGGTTGTATCGAGTAGTGTATCTCGGAGTTATGGCGTGACGTAAAGGTAAATGAAGTGGACCCTAATATACTGTGACTAATTCCGCCTATACCTTGTACTTTAGCGAAAGGACTTTGTGATTTAAAGTCTAAAGACAACCTCTCACAGCAGTGTTTGGTAATATAATCACTTTGTGACCCCGGGTCTATAAGACACCTCAATATGTGAGAACAATTATATTTATCAATAACTTTAACCTGAGCGGTTCCTAAAAGTACAGTTGTCGCAAGCAACTTATTGTTAGAGGTAACATTGCAAAAACTAGCATTACAAATGTTTTGTTGAGAAGAACAATCCTTATTTGAATGCATCGTAAGGTTCAAATTAGCGTCGTCGTTAGACTGACGTTTAGTTTCGATATGATAAGACTTGGCGGACTGGTTTTTCACTATGCTCGCGCCGCCTGTATTAAAATGTAAAAATGAATGATGTCTGGCGTTGCAATAAGTACAGTTGCGTTTAGAAGTGCAAACTAATGTTTTATGTTTTACACTTAGACAATTAATACAGTAATTGTTGTTTTTAATAAATTTATATCTTTCGAGCGGCGATAATTTTATAAATGGCGGACACATATATAAATGGTTATGGCGGTCGTTACCACATAAACAGTTAGTTCTTGTTTCTGTGTTTACGAAAGATTTATTTGGAAGTGGCTTGGGTAACGGAATATTCCTACGTGGTTTATTATTATATGTATTAATAGTGTGATAGCCGGCTGACCTAGATATGGCCTTGCTGCGTTCCTGAACAAATTCAATTAAAGCACTATAAGTAGGCATTTGTTCCTTACGGTACGTAATTTCAAACGATCTAATCGTATCGTCGTCTAACTTTTGCAAAGCCAAATGCAAAAATATAAAATCGGTCAAGTCTTTTAAATTCAATTGCTTAAGTGCCTCGACTGATGCGTTAAAGTTATTTAAAAATGACTCTAAACCCACTTCACTTGAATCGGCCAACCTTTTAAAATTCAAAAGTTGATTGAAATAAGAGCTAGCGAGAACTCGGGTGTCCTCATATTTCCGTACCAGTGCCTCCCATATAATATTATAATTATTAGCGGTAGGAGGTAAACCAGCACAAACGGCAGTAGCTGTGCCTGTTAATTTACCAACTAAATAACACACTTTTTCACTAGCGGTTAAGTCAGGATTGAGATGGACTAAATTAGTAAATTGTTGGTAAAATAATGGCCATTTATGGGCATCACCATTAAATGCAATTAATTCAATTGGCGGGAGACGGACAATAGGCTTAGCGGATTTTTGTGAATCAAGTGAAGTAGCATTATTTTTTTCAAAAATTAATTGTTTAACATGGCAATACATTTCTTCGAATGCGGACCAAGCTTGGTAACTAATCTTTAACTTTGGATTTAACCTTAAAGACTCGATATTATATAAATCTAAGGCTTTCTCAAATTCTTTGCGTAAGTTTTCTATATTGCTAGCGCGGAACAGTAGTTGCCTAAATTGAGATTCATCACTTTCTACCACAATAGACAAGTCGTAAATGGATTGCATATTTTCGAAAATAACATTCTTCTTTGAATCTAATATAGGCAACTGTGCATTTTGTTCTATATTAGAAAAAGCGGAATCAGTTAACCCAGACTTGGCCATTTTGATAATGCTATGTAGTGATGATTTAACGGTAACAAAATTTAAACGAGATATTCAACTTGTTACTTGTTAACACTTTTTGCGTGAGTGTACCTATTCATGCAACTTGAGTTTAGCGATATCATGCGTTGGTAACGTGAACAAAGGAATGCGAGAAATATAGAAATATTATCAAATACCCTCTTTTTGAAATATGCGTTTATAAAATATTTAATTAAGAATATGTAATATGTAAATGAAATAGGCAAATACAATTTACGATAAAAATAAGACTATATCCTTAAGTTGTTTTTATTTTAGAAGTTTAAAATATAATTATGGCGGATTTGATAAACCTAAGAAATATGTCGTACCTACTTTTATTATATACTATTATAGATTATAAAGAACACTAGTTAATGTAAATTCAATCGTAATAAATATAGCAGAGATATATTGCCCAAATTGTACAAGATTTGTAAAAACAATTTAAATCACTAGGAAAATGGCGGTTTACTAGGTGTAATTTTGACCTTGTAAGGTCAAACATATACGCGGTATATAAAAGACAAAAAAATATGATTCGAGCTGTGATAATTTTAAAAAATATTGCTTCTCGTGTCGAATGGACTAAAAAATATGATTATCGGCTCGGTGGACCAAAAAATTATGGTGGGTAAAGTGTTTTGCTTTCCACCAATGTTGCGGGATTACGTAGACTGTAACCACCCTGGTTCAAGAAGTGGTTAAATATTTAAATGGACTGTATTTTTTTGTTAAAAGAACAATGCGTTGATAGCGTAGCGGTCAAGGAAATGTCGACTGCAGTGCGGGAACAAAAAGAGAAGAACCACAGTCGATTACAGGAAAGAAAACATGCACACGTACCTGGCTATTCCTCCTGCTGTCCTTGGAGCACTAGTGCAGCACTTCAACACCAGAACTAATTATAAAATTAGCGGGCGTACAAAGATGGCGGTTAGCGCAAGTGTAAAACGGCGGCGATTTACTAAAACTGCGGCGTGCGTGCTACCAATCGCGTGCGCTTCTGGCAAGTGCCACATGTTTTAGGAAAGGGATGTTGATGGAGTAGAAGCTACGCTTTCCGTTAAACGCAATTATATCGTAAACCAAACACAATTTTAAAGCATACTTTTGACACCACTAAAATCGTCTTGTCTCTTTCTTTTTCTATAAGTTGAGGGCAGATAGCGATAACTTAAAAATAGTTTAGTCAGTGTAAAGAAGAATCAGTGCTAAAGTGCTTATTTTTATTTTAGTTTACATGTAAAAATTACAAAATAATGTAATTTCGAGTATATATATTTCGGACCTTGACCTATTTGTATGAAATTGTATAACTGGTA
The DNA here is from genome assembly GCA_018237365.1 of Caria ino melicerta. Taxonomy (NCBI): domain Eukaryota; kingdom Metazoa; phylum Arthropoda; class Insecta; order Lepidoptera; family Riodinidae; genus Caria; species Caria ino. Next base: position 15,869 of record DVZN01000125.1, read on the forward strand.
GGTCTGAGAATGGGTCTATTTTTATAATCTTTTGCGAAAGAGGTAGTCCATCCCCAAATATTTTTAATAGTTTCCATTTTTATTATGTGTCATTAAAATACGATTAAAAACACTTTATAATATGTCAAAACAACCTTTTCAAGGTCAGTTAGTCAGTTTATAGGATAAAATTATGTGAAAGTTTTAAAAAGCGCAAACGATGAAGTTTATAAATTAACTATCTATCTACAGTAAAGGCGGTTAATTGCAACTGAGATGCGATGCAGAGTATTAAATTAAACGTATCGTCGTAGGTGGCGCTGAACAGATGTTGCTATGCCCACTCATGCATCATTCAGACGAAACCTTCAATCGCTCTAATCTCACGCCCAATTAATTTTTATTGTTCATTACTGTAAGACTGTATTCCTTAACTAAGGCTAGTATATCGTCTCTGTGGTCGAGCGTCCTGGGCTCGATTTCCGGATCTAAACACTTTTTTTGAAAAAAAAAAACAGTTTGGTGTTGCAACCTGGCGCAATTTTCCAAATGCTGCCCAGCTCAGCTAATTCCTTCTGCTGGCTTTCCTCTCAGAGTTATTATTAGTGAACTAACCGCTTTATTTAGCTACCTGGTAGGAAAGTAGTTGATATTTAAACACATAACCCTTCTTTGCGTTGCGCAGTCGGGTAATAAAGTGGAAGCAAGTCAAATGAAATATCAGGTTTGAGGACTTCTATTTAGTTATTGATGGATGAGGTTGGAACCTGAGCTCACTGCATTAGCAGGAAAATCGATTATACTTGACTCCAACGAACACGCTGAGGTAAAAGCGAGTGCAATGAAATTTCTCAACTTTCACGACAGTCACGTTCATAAATTACGTATTTTGTACACCACCTGACCCGATTAGAAAAACTTAAAATTTTCGTTTTTTTTTCATATATATTTATTTTTATATTTA